>JADKXX010011193.1:0-81089 GCA_017310255.1 Butorides virescens | reverse complement strand
GGGGGGGGGGGGCGTCCTGCAGGTTGAGTTTGGTGGCCCTGGGAAGGAGAGGAGAGGGGAGAGGAGAGAGGGAAGAGGAAGGAGGACAGGAGAAGGAAGAGGGAGAGGAGAGAAGAAAGGAAGAGGAGATGAGGAGGAGGAGAGGAAGAGGAAAGGAGAGAAGAGGAAGAGGAGAGAAGGAGGAAAGAAAAGGGGAGGGGAGGGATGAAGAGAGGTGAGGAGGAGTAAGGAGGAGAGGGAGAGAAGGAGGAAGAAGAAGAAGACGAGGAGGAGAGGAGAGGGAGTGAAAGGAGGAGAGGAGGAGGAAGAGGAGAAGAAGGAGAGGAGGAGGAGGAGAGGAAAGGGAGAGGAAGAGCGGAGAAGGAGCAAGAGGAGAGAAGGGGAGGAGGAGGAGGAGAAGCAGCGGGGCCCGGCGCGGAGCCAGCAGCCCGGCCCGCGGCCGCCCCCCCCCGGCCCTTCCTGTCAGGAGGCGCCGCTCCCGCCGTGGCGGATCCGGGGCGGTGGCGGGGCCGGGCCGGGCCAGGGGGCGGCTCCGCTGCCGGGGCTGCGGGCACTGGGGCAGCGGCTGGGCACGGGGGGGCACGGCGCGCTCCCTGTCCGGGCCACCCCGCGGGAGGAGCGGCTCCGGTCCCCCCCACCACCCCCGGGGCGGCTCCCGGCTCCGCTCCGGCCCCGCAGATGCTGCCCGTCCTCCTCCTCCTCCTCCTCCTTGCCCGCCCCGGCAGCTCGGCAGCCGGCCTGGGGATCACAGGCAAGTGTCTGTCCCGGGGGGGGTCGGGGGTGCCCGGGGAGCGCCCCGGTGGCCGGTCCCCCCCCCGGGGGTGCCCGTGGATGGAGCACCCCGCGTTTTGGGGTGCTCTGCTGACTTGTGCCAGGTTGCGGGTTGCAGCGGGGCGAGCCGGTGGGGACCTCGCCGAGCTTCTCCCCGGGCTTCGGGGGCGCGGGGGCTTTTTTTCCGGGCTGCTTTTATAAGAAGCAAAGGTAAGTCCCAGACTTGGGCAGGCCGGGTCTTTTCCCTGGTCAAAAGCTTTCCAAGGAAGATCGGGAAGGGACTTGAGGGCTTTCCTGTCTCTTAGCACAATTTCTTGGCAGGGATCCGAGGGGAAAGCGCTCATGCGCGGGGAGGGCTCGTTTAGCTCGGCCGCCCCTGGGTTTGTGCCCCTGGTGGGGCGGGAGGGGGGCGAGGGGCTGCTGGGGCTGCGCGGACCCGTGGGCTGGCCGTTAGGGCAAGAGAAGCGCGTTTTTCAGGCGAGAGCCACGGAGGGAACTCGCACGCAGCCATCAGGACCGTTCTGCATCGCCGCTGAAAGCCAGAGATCATCGAGCCCCCAGCGCTGCCGCCTGCAGAGCGGCTGAGCCAGGGGGGCGAAGAGGGGGGTTCCCCCCGGGCGGATGGAGTTTGTGTCTCGACAGCCGCAGAGTGACGCCTGATTTCTGTTTCAGCCCGCACGCTTTCCCCGTGCTACTCCGCTGACCTCAGGCCGGCGTCGGAGAGGCTTGTCTCGGCCGTGGGCTGCACCGTGCTGTTGTCGGTGCCGCCGCTGAACGCCAGCAAAGCCGTTTCCTGGGAATACCGAACCGGCCCGCGGGAAGGAGCAGTCGTCAGCTATGCTTTCGACAGACCCGCCAACGCCTCTCGCCCCTACCAGAATCGCACCAAGTTCAACGAAACGGACTTCTCGCTGCGGCTGGTGCTGCGGCAGGGGGATGACGGGCTGTACCGCTTCAGGTCCGAGTCGGAGGCCACGGGCTGGTTCCAGCTGCGCGTTGTCGGTGAGTGATGGGATGGCAAACCCTCCGACGCGGCCAGAGAGCCTGAATCCCTGCGGAGGAAGGTGCTCGGGGTCTGGCATCCGGGGAGCCGCGGGGTCGGGATGCTGACGGTTGCTCCGTCTCTCCCAGAACCGCTGTCCGAGCCCGAAATCGTGGGCAACTCCTCGGTGAAGGCAGGAGGCAACACCAAGCTGTTTTGCAATGTGCTGGAAGGGAAGGCGGACTTTTACTGGTGGAAGAAAAACGGGGAGCTGCTGCTGGGGAGCGACCGCATCCAGTTCATTGACAACAGCACCCTGTGCATCGTTAAAGCCTCAATGAACGACAGCGGCTACTACGCCTGCGTGGTCCGCAACGAGGTCAGCCAGAACGAGACCTCCTTCCTGCTCCACGTCCAGCGTGAGTCGGGGTTTCTTCCCGATGCCCAGGAAAAGAAACGGGGGAAATAGCCCCCCCCAAAACGTAGCCTCTTACCCGGTGCCTCCACCGAGTGTCCCTGCCCGGCGGCAGGTTTTTGCGTGGCGGGTGTGGGTAGGGGGTTAAATTCGGTCTGGCTGCAGAGCCGTTGGATCCTCTCCTTGCAGACGCTGCGAACGTGGTGCTGCCTGTGATCCTGGCCTGCGTTGTCGTCGGCTCGCTCGCAGGTGAGTGCTGGGGCTGAGGCCCTGCCCTGCCGCTGCCGCGTCGCCGGTGGGTGCTGCGGGGGGTGCTGTGGGCCAGGAGGGGGGGGGCGGGGTGAGGGGGTCCATGCCGGCTGATGGGGCACGGCCTTGCTGGGACCTGGGTTTCCCACCCAGGCATCCCGTGGGCACGGGCTGGGGCTTCGTCACCGCCGTCATTCCCAGCAGGGCGTCCCCAATCCGAGGAGGTAATTCTGCCCTCTGTCGCCTTCCCTTGCCTCCCTGCTCCCAGCCGTGGCGGGGGAAGGTTCCCACGCAAACGCCTCCTGCGTGTCCAGAACAGGCATGAGATTCGACTTCATTTTCCACATCTGGGTCACCCCCCTCCTCCCCAAAGTCCCGTGGGCGCTGGGGGACGTCGCACATCCCTTCTAGGGGAGGGCACTGAGCCCCCTGCCGCACCGGGCTGCGCTTTTCTGCCCGCAGCAGGGACACATGCTTGCCTGCTTCCTTACTCAGTGGCCTTGCTTTTCCTCCTTTTTTGGAGCCGAAGAGCATTTTTTTCCGGCCCATCCCCAGTCCCTGGCAAAGTGGGGATTCTAATTCTCGCATTGCCAACTGCAAACTTGGAGGGGAAAACAACAAAAGAAACGCCCAAGTCTGGACCTGAGAAGAGGATCCGGCGGTTTCAAATGGCAGGAGGAGGTTCTCCCTGGGTGATTTACGGTGCTGTTTTGCTATTGCACAAAGTTTTCAGGTTTTTCCAGTGAAAAGCCTCCGGGCGCTGGGTAGGTGCTGGAGGAGCTCATGGGTGTGCACCCGCTCTCGTCATTCCCCGATGTGGCTGGAGCTGGTGGCCAGCTCTGCTCCCACCCATCGCCTGGGCTGGGGCGATGGGTGCCTGTGGGGCAGCGTGGAGGTGGGCTGGGGTGGTTTCCTCCAGACCCCAGACCCCAACCCTGCGTCAGGGAGCACCGAGGGGCACTCCCGGCTCGAGGTTCCCCGGCCGAGTGCTGCCACGCTTCGCCTGAGCACCATCTCGAGGGCCTTTAATGGAGACGATGACTGGTTTGTCCCCAGGTCTCTTCGTCTGGTGCAGGAGGAGCGACCGCCGGTGTCACAATGGCTGCAGGTAAGGAGCCTTCAGCCCCTCTCCTGGGGGTGGCCCAGCTCCTCCAGCCGTACGAGCCGAAATTTATCCTTGGCTGGAACGGAGTGAGCCGGAGAAGCGGGAGGGCTCGGGGTCTCCTTGCAGGTGTAAGAGGCAGCCAAGGGGTTGCTCTCCCCGCCCCGGGGGCTCAAAGGATTTCCTCTCCTTGCTGTTTAGTCCCCACTGGGATTTGCTCTGGAAATATCCCCGATTCCCCCACCCCCAGCCTGGCACTGCTGGTTATCTGCGGCAAAGCAAGCCCCGGGCAGCGCCGGCTTGGCGGGAGCCTCGGCGTTCCTCCTGGTCCCTCGCCCGTTTGCTCCATCGCCCTTCTCCCTCTGTGCTGGCTTTTTAATTCCCATTACATGTTTTTAATTCCCGTTACACGTTTTTAATTCCCGTTAGACGTTTCCCCAAGCCAGGTGTGCTGGGAGGGTGGGCTCTGTGGGGCTCGGTTGCCAACGAGGTGGGGCGGTAGGTGGTGGTCCTGTCCCAATTCCTCCCGTTGCACAGGCAGCCGAAAGCTCACCCTCTGGTTTTTGAGTGAGCAGAATCTGGAGGGGAAACGTTCAGCTTCTCCGGAGCGCGTCTGTGGCTCAGGTGGGGCCAAACTCTGGTTTCCAGTAATGCTCTCCAGGTTGGCGTAAACCAGGCTGCAGACGCAGAGGATGCTCCTTGATGGATGGGGTTTGGTTTTTTAATTGTCCCAGAAGGCTCCAGAGAGTTTTGGGAAGTGAGCGACTCTCGAAATCTTCTCGGAGCCTGCTCACTCTGCACGACCACAAAACCTCGGGCGGTTAACTGCAGCTTCCCGGTGGGCGAGGATGAGGATGTGATCCATGGAGGATAGGAAACCCCATCCCGTGCTGCGGCCGGCCGAAAACAGGAGAGCTCTCAGCTGCCTTGTGCAGCCAGGTCCCTGATAACTCCTCCTAGAGATAAGCTGGCCAAAATTTGGTGTAGACGTCCTCAGCACTGCCAGTGCAGCCGCCCGAGGCCTCGGAGGGGTCTGAGTGAGTGGCAGGGGGACGGCGTGGCTGGAGACCTCTCTTCTCCTCACAGGCGGAGAGCGTGAGCGGCTGCACCCCTGCTGCCTTCCCCGACCATGGTGGGTGCTGCCCGGCGAGTGCTGGGCGTCTTGATGCTGCCCCCACCTCTTCTGGGCTCACCGCTGCCTTGCTGAAGCTGCTGAACCCCACAGATGTTCGTCAAACACTGCCTTGGACTCTTTCCGTGTCGTCCTGCCCCTCCCTGGGACCCCCTGCGCGCCCCCGGGGGCGAGGTGGGCATGGCCGTGCCTGGAGACCCCGCTGCCGCTGTGCCCCAGACCCCCTCCCTCCCCGGGCTTCCTCCAGGGCCCGCGTCGAGTAAGTGCCTGTGGTTGGGCTGGAGGGAGCCACTGTCCCCGCCGGACAAGCCCACGGGCCCAGGGCTGCTGGGGAGCGCCTGGTGCCAGCCCCTGCCACCCCTGGGCTTGAGCCCCTCGCCGTGGCCTCCCCGGGTGCCTGGGACTTGCCAGGCTGGCTGAGGGCTGGGACCCCCCGGGCATGCTGTGTGGCTTGGCGCTCAGATTTTTGTGCCGTGCGCGCTGGGGAGCGCAGGGGACGAGCGGAGGCAGGGGACGGAGGAGCAGCAAAGCAGTTTTCTTTTGGAAAGCAAATGCCAAAGGAATCCCCGTGTCCGGCTGCCTTAGAGCAGCGCCGCAGCCTGGCCTGGGGGGCATGGGGGTGCTCCCGAGCCCATCTCCTCCGTCCTCCAGCCTCGGGCTCCGGTGGGATCTGGGGACGTCCCCTCCTCTGCCAAGCACGGACCGCCTGGGTTGTCCCTGTGCCGCTGCGAGCCTGTCCTTCCCTTCCGCCGCTCCCACGGGCGATGGTGGCCTCGCTCGGGTTTGATACGGCCAGGGCAGCGCTGCTTCCCGCCCCTCTTCCTATCATGGAATGGTTTGGGTGGGAAGGGACCCCCAGAGGTCACCCAGCCCAACCCCCTGCAGGAGCAGGGACACCTTGAACCACATCAGGTTGCTCACAGCCCCGTCCAACCTGGCCTGGGATGTTCCCAGGGATGGGGCCTCCACCCACTCTCTGGGCAACCCCTGCCGGGGTTTCACCACCCTCACTGCAAAGAATTTCTTCCTTAGATCCAGTCTAAACCCACCCTGGTTTAGGTTAAAGCCATCCCCCCTTGTCCTGTCCCAGCTGGCCCTACTAAAAAGCTTGTCCCCCCCTTTCCTCTGGGCCCCCTTGAAGCCCTGAGCGGCCGCACTCAGCTCTGCCCGCAGCCTCCTCTTCTCCAGGCTGAACACCCCCAACTCTCCCAGCCTGGCCCCATAGCAGAGGGGCTCCAGCCCCTCAGATCATTTTAGTAGTCCCTTGGAGCATTTTAGTAGCCCCCCTCTGGCCCCGTCCAACAGGTCCATGCCCTCCCCGTGCCGCGGGCTCCCGTTGCCTCCCCTCCCCGCGCTTCCCTGCGCTGCTCCTGGGGGCTCTGCTGTCGAAGGGGTCCCTGTTCCTTCTCAGAGCTGAAGTTACTGGGCCTGGGGGCACAACTGGCATCGTCACCCTGGAGGAAACTGGAGTCCCCGACCTCACCCAGTGCCTTGCTGATGGTCAGGCTGGGGCGTTTGCACCCATCTGCCACTCGGGTGGGGACGACGCCAGGTCCCAGCACCCCGTCTGAACCGGTCCCCAGCACCTCCGCGGGGGCAGCGTTCGGGTGGTCACTTTGTCCCCGGAGCGGCTGGTGGCTTGGGGACCCTCTCCTTGCTCCGAGGGGCAGTCAGCACACGGAGGGGGGCAGGGGGGGCTGTTCTGTCGCTTGGGCCGTGCCTCCGGACCTGCTGCCCCAGCAAAGGGCTCTCCTGGCCGGAGGAGCAGGGGGGGGTCCCCTCTCCTCCCAGTTCCCCCTTCTCTATGGAGGGGTGCACCCGGGAGGGGCTCAAATCGTACCCCACTTGTGGGTGTCAAACCAATGCAGCCACGTGCGTTACAAAAAAAAAAAAAAGCTTTTCTGAGCTCTTCCCAGAGCTGTCTGCAGGTCGTTTGGAGGCGCTGGGTTTCTGTAATGTCTGTTGCTGCTAATAAAAGCGCGCGCACTGTCCCCGTGGGTGTTCCTGTGGTCTTGGGGGGCATCTGAAGCCTGCGGGGGCTGCGGGGCTGGGTGCAGGGCTGCGGCGGGGGGCAGACCCTGGGGTGCTGGAGTTACCCCCCTGCCCAACTCTGCGGGGGGAGCACCTGCGCCGTGGGGGGCTCCTGTGTCCCCGTCCCCTCCCTCCCCCGGGTGGCCCCGCTCCTCCTGGGGCGATGGCAGCTTGGGGGACTGAGCTGGGCTTAAAACCACTCCCATGACCTTGCTCCAAAGCCGGGCGAGGGTATTTTTAACCCGTATCAGTTCCCTGAGTCACACGGACCTGGCAAGCAGCCGCCTTGGCACGGCTGTGGTCCCGGGGTAGCCGGCCTTGGGAGGAGACGCCACCCGAGTGGGCCAGGGTCGGGGGTGCCCCCGGGGTGCCCCCCGTGGATGATTTTCTCAGGGAAGGTTTTAGCCTCGAGGTTTATCTGGTGGCCTTTGGTTGATGCCCAGTAGCCGTGTTTGCAATCCAAGCCCCCTCCAGGCTGCAGGAGATCCCCGTGTGCGTGGCAGCAGCGGGGTCTGGTGGGGGAAAGTGGCCATGGGGAGAGGCAGAGTTTAAATGTGCCCCAAGGAAACCAGTCCCCCCCAGCTCCGTACCTGCAGAAGAGATGTCACCGGTGTCCATCTCCTCCGCGTCCTCCTGCTTGCACCTTCGTGGCCTCCCTCCCCCGTGGGTCTCTCCCCCCCCGGCAAGCTTTGGCAGCTCAACGCGCCGTACACCCAATTAGCAAAGCTGCTACCGCAAGATGGTGAAATGCAATCATTTTGCTGTAGGCAAAAATCTGCCCGAGCCCCTGTCCCAAGCAGCAGAAGCGTTTGGGGTGCTCAGGTTTGCCAAGCAGACAAATTCCTGCTGGGAAATCAAGGATTTATTTCAAGTTACTACAAAACTACTCCCAGAACAGTGAATCCATTTATATATTTCAAGCTACTACCAAAATCACCACTGCTAAAGCACTACTAAAGTATCTGCGTGTCAATACTAGACGTTGGTTTGCCCCAGACTGGTTAACCGAGGGGGGGGTGGTAGGTTCATGATCCCCATGGGCTCAGTCGAGGTGAAACGCCACCAAACGGTGGGTTTAACATTTTCTTTGTGGTAGAAGCAAGGTGAACTGGGAAAGCGCAACGGTAGACGGGGCCTGGGTCCTACCGAGCCCTTTATGAGGAAAAAAAGGAAAGGCGGGGGGGGGGGGGGGGGGGGGAAGAGACATCACCAGCCTTGGATCCCATGATGATGTTGATGAAGATGACGTTGACAAACGTGGCAACCCTCCAGTGATGGGCACATGCCCACCTCCTTGGAGTTGTCCCTTTCGCAGCCCCGTTCCCACCTCTTGGCCGCGCCGGCCGCATCCCTCCAGTTCCCACCTTCCAAGGACTCAACGCAAGGCTTGATGGTGAGTGCCACCGTGGGGGGGGCAAAGGGGCCCCAGGGCGGCTGCGAGCCCCAGCCTCAGATAAACTCCGTGTGACCTCCAGCCACGGGCGGCGCGGTGTCGTGTCTTGCAGGGAGAGGCTCCCATTTTGGGTGGAAAGGGAGCAATTTTTATACAATAGCGACATGAGGGGGCGTAGGACACCACTGGTTGGAGCAGATGTTCCTGATGGCTGTGGTTGCTGGTTTTCTTGACACAATTTTTGCTTTCCTGTGCCGTTTCTCCATGCCTCCAGCTGGCGCAGCCAATACCAGCTACTGATTCCTACTCTCCCAGACTGTTTTTCCCCTTTTTTGCCTAATTTTCCCCTTTCCAATGTTGTCGTTTTTGCTTGGTTTTGCTTAGGGCTGTGGTTTAGTGGTAGGATTGGCAGGGTTAGGACAACGGTTGGGCTTGATGATCCTAAAGGTCTTTTCCAACCCAAATGATCCTGTGATTCTGTTCTATGATTTTGTGGTTATCGAGGGCATCCCGGGCTGTTGCAGGTTCCCGGTACCCAGCTGCCCTTCACGGATGCCAGCTGCTTTCCTCCTTGCTATGGGGCTGCAGTCCCTGCTGCCAGCGTTTCTCTGGGGCACAGCCCTTCCCTGGCCCCCCGAGCAAGCCAGGACCCCCACGGATCCCCCAGAGGTGCAATATGCCCGCCCAGCCATCGCTGCCCGCGCCTGGCCCTGCCCTCGCTCCTTCCCCCCACCCTCCTCCTCCTCCCTGTGATCCGTACGCTGGGTTTGATCCACGGCATCCCAGGCGAGCACGGCTGGATACGTGTCCCTGCCCTGGGCTTCCCGTCCCTGGCCGAGCCACCCTGGAGGAGACCCCGGCCCCAGCTCAGCCACAGCCCTGCCCGGGCTGCGCCGCTGGTGGGAAGGGGTCCCCTGCACCCCAAATCCCACCGGGGACAGGGCTGTTCCTCACCCGGCGAGGAAGGACACCCCCAATCCAGCCTGGGGTGTGTGTGTGTGGGGACAAGGGATGTCCCAATGCAGCCGAGAAGGTAAATGAGCATGGGACGGGAGCCCAGCGCTGCCCTCGAGTTGTGCCAGGGCAGGGTGAGGTTGGGCATGGGGAACAATTCCTTCCCCAAAGGGCTGTCAGGGGCTGGAAGGGGCTGCCCAGGGAAGGGGTCGAGTCCCCACCCTGGGGGGGATTTAACAGCTGGGCAGAGGCGGTGCTGAGGGCCAGGGTTTGGGGGTGGGATGGCAGGGGTAGGGGGGTGGTTGGGCTGGGGGAGCTTCAAGGGCTTTGCCAACCCAAACCATTCCATGATCCTATGCCCACAGCGTCCCTGCCAGTGCGGGGTGGCGGGGGTTCGGCAGGGGCCATGGGGGCTCAGGGCTTGCAGTGAGGAGGGCGAGGGAGGTGGTGATGGGTGGGAAGCCCCCCCAGCCAGGGTGCAGCACCCAGCACCCTCCTGTGGCTGCACTGGGGGTCAGAGACAGGGAGAGGCATGGACGTAACAATGTGAAACACATTTATTAAAGCGGCTACAGCAAAGTGAATTCAAAAGCAACACAAGGTGTTTCCTTCTCTGGGTTGGTTTTTGGTTTGTTTTTTTTTTAACGGATATTTCAGAGCTGACATCCGGCCCAGGTGGCACAAAAAAAAAAAAAAAAGAGAAGACCTTGGCAGAACTTAGCCCAACTTCACCCAAAATACCCCAACCTGCAAAGGAAAACACTGAAGGCCAGGGCATGGATGCAAGGTCAGTTAAGCAGAGGGGAAATCTGCTCAGGCCAATCTGGTTCAGGGGTGCTTTGAAACACATTAAAAAGAACCCCAAACCCTAAGGACATTAATAAATATCTGGAATATCTCCAGAGAAGGAAACTCCACAGCCCCCCTGGGCAGCCTGGGCCAGGGCTCGGGCACCCTCTAAGTCAAGAAGTTCTTCCTCCCGTTCAACTGGAACCTCTTCTGCTTCAGGTTGTGCCCATGGCCCCTTGTCCTGGCGCTGGGCACCACTGGGAAGAGTCTGGCTCTGTCCTGGTGACCCCCACCAGTAGGTGGTGATGAGGTCCCCCCTCAGCCTTCTCTCCTCCAGGCTGAACAAGCCCAGCTCCCTCAGCCTTTCCTCCTAGGGGAGATGCTCCAGTCCCCCCATCATCCTTGTTGCCCTCCTCTGGACTCTCTCCAGGAGTTCCTCATCTTTCTTGAACTGGGGAGCCCAGAACTGGACCCAGTGCTCCAGGTGGGGTCTCACCCCCAGACGCTCGTCTTCCGCACTGGAGCAAATACTGCCCGGGCCAGTGGCATCAGCTAATTAGCAGCAGCAACATGTGCTGGCTGAGATCAAAGTCCTTGAAACACCCCAGAGCATCGGCTTCGTACCTTAATCAACATTTGCATGGCTTTGGTGGTTTTTTTTTTTTTTTTTTTTTGGTTGCTGATTTATTAACAGACTCAAACGGGCGGCCCCTGCGGTGCAGTGGTGGCCGTGAACCCCCCAGCTTGGAGCCTGATGGAAAAGCAAGAGCAGGGGCTCATGTTTTCCCTTAGCCTGTGTTGTAGGAAGAGAGGGCAGGGGGAGCGAGGCGGGGGGAGCATCGTTGTCACCCCGGGGAGACCGGGCCGTGCGGTTTAACCCCAACCAACCAGCAGCTCAGCACCGCTCCCCCCGCCGTGGGAGAGAATCCGAAGAGTAAAAGTGAGAAAGCTCGTGGCTGAGGTAAAGGCAGCGGAGCAGGGAAAGCAAAACCCACGCAAAGCAAAGCAAAGCAAAGCAAAGCAAAGAATGGAAACGTCACTGCCTCCCCTGGCAGGGGGGAGCCCCCCCCCCCCCTCCCCCCCCCCCCCCCCCCCCCCCGGAGAGGAGGGCTCCATCACGCGTGACGGTTACTTGGGAGGACAGACTAATGCCATCGCTCCCAACATCCCCCCCCCTTCCTTCTCATCCCGGCAGCTCTATGTGCTGAGCGTGACGCCGTGCGGCGTGGGGGACCCCTCCCAGCCCCTTGCGCTCCTGGCAGAGCGGGGGAAGCTGAAAAAAAGCCCCTGCCTGGTGTCAGCCCCGCTCAGCACGAACAGAGCCCCCAGGGAGGCACCAACCTCCTTGCAATAAACCCCAGCTGCTAGGAAGAACATTAACCCAAGCCCAGCCAAAACCAAGACACCCCCCCAGCTGGTAACGTTTTGGCAAGATTTTTTTCCTAAAAGCCGTGCCTTGGTCTAGGGTAGAGGCAGCACTCACGGATGCTCTTCGGGGCAGCTCCCGGCTGGTGGAGGGACGGCCCCTCACTGCCCCCCCTGCCGCTGTCCCTGGGGCTCTTCTATCACCTGCCAAAAACACAGCGACCGTGTCCTTCGGTGGCACAAAAGGGACCGGGAGCTCTTCAGCCGCCCTGCCAAGCAGCCCATGGCGAATGGCACTGATGGATTGGGGGGGGGGGGGGGGGGGGGGGTGGGGGAGGTTGTCCCAGCCCTGCAAGAAGCAGCCCCCCCCACCCCCTCCCCAGCACAAGGGTGGGCTCCCGATCCCTCACACTGTAACCAAAATAATGATAAAATTACGTATAGTTTTTTAGCACTGAGGAGATGGGATTGAATCAGTTAACTACAAACGCTGCTATGTTCCTCTGTATAACCCCCAGAGATGGGCCGGGGGGGGGGGGACACGGGACAGTAAACCACCCCCCCTTGCACCATCACCTTCATCAGAGGAAGGCGGCGGCTGCACAGGTACCAGCACCCCTGAGATGCAGGGGTGCAGCGTTGGCCCCCGTCGTGCAGGCATCAAGCCTAAGGCTCGGCTGCAGGAGAAGTCGGGGGGGGGCTCCCCTGACCCCCACATCCTTCTGGCACCTCTGGAATAAGGAGGCAGGAGGGGAAGGTGGGGCTGGGGCATGTCTGCCCCGGCGAGGCCGAGCACTGGCAGTGCCAGCGTGGGAGGGAGGAAGCTCTGCACGAGCCGCGCACGTTCCGCCTGATGCGGCTGAGGGCGTGCGCCTCCCCCCGCGGCTCCTTTGTAGCTGGGGTAGGTGCAGCAGAATAGAGAATGTGAATGGTGTTGCCCCAATCAGACCTCAGCAGCCCTGAGACCTGGCACACTCAGGACACTGAGCTGCTTCTCCGGGCAGCCCCACACGTCCCCGCCGTGCTGGCACGGGCAGGTGAAGCTGCGGCGCGCGGGGCATCGGCCACCGCGCCCCCCAAACCTGGGAAAGCTCCCCGAGACCTGGCAGTGACTCCCCGAGACCTGGGAAAGCTCCCCGAGACCTGGCAGTGACTCCCCAAAACCTGGCAGTGACTCCCCAAGACCTGAGAAAGCTCCCCGAGACCTGGGAAAGCTCCCCAAAACCTGGCAGTGACTCCCCGAGACCTGGGAAAGCTCCCCGAAACCTGGCAGTGACTCCGTGGCCCCCATGGGACCCAGCTCCCCACATCCCCCCCCCAGGGTGAGGACAAAGCCCCCAGCATTCTGCCGGAAGGGAGGCAGAGGCTTCCTTGCTATTAACAATTAAATATTCATAAATATTCATTATGACTTAGACATTTATCATTAAATAGGGGGGGTTTGCAGTGGCGGGGAACCAGCCGATGGCAGGGGGTTACCAGGGTGGACGTGACGTCTGCGCTCCGGGCGGCGGGCCGGTTTTCCCTTGCCGCCTTCCACTTGCTCCTGTGATCTGGGAAGAAGAGAACGCCAGTAACCCCAGGGGTCCCAGCGATGCCCCAGCAATGGGGGCTGCACCCCGCATCTCAGGGGACGGGCGCAGGAAAGCTGGCTGCAGGGAGCAGCGAGGACAGGAGCCGTTCACCGGGCAGGGCCCCTCTGTTACCAAAACCAGGCGAGCCCCAGTTTTTTTTTTTGGGTTAAAGCAAGAAGGCAGCATGGAGAGCAGAATACTGCCCCCAACGCCCGCCTCGCCCCCCCGGCTCCAACCGGCCTCCCTCCGCCTGCACGGGCTCCGGGCACTGCTCCCTCTCTCCCACACCCTGGGAAAGCAGGAGCGTCCCCCCCCAGCCCTCCAGGTGCCATCTCCCCCCCTCCTGACCCGTTCCCCGAGATGCCAGACGTGATCCCCGAGGCTGAGCCAGCGTTTTTGGGGAGCCCTTGGGGCTGGGCCCCCCCAGCGCCTGCGCAGGGTGAGGCCAGGTACAATTCCTAATCCTGGCAGTGAGGGGATTCACGTGGCGGGACCACAAAAACCAGGAACTCTAAAAGGAGAAGCTGGAAAAACCCCAGGGGACACGTGGGAATCACGCTCCCTGCCCTCTTCCCTCCCACCCCCGAGCCGGAGGGACAGAAAAGGACGGAGCTGACCTCCCTCCGCACGCCCCCCGGGGCTGGGATGACGGATCAGCTGCTCTCCCAGGTCACAAGACATTCCCAGATCTATTTGTGTCCCTCGGTCGGATAGTTTTCCGCTCCCAAAGCTTCTCGTAGCTGAGGTTTAGTGACCAGGGCATGGCTGCTGCCAGGGCAGAGCACGGCCGGACGCTCCGCAGGAGAAATTCGCTTCCCTTGGGCGCCCGTGGGCAAAGCCGAGGCGCTGGCAGGGACCGCAGGGAGCGCTCCCAAAAGGATGGGCGCCAGAGCTGGGGCCTCAGCTGAGCAGGACAGTCCCGCTCTTTTAGTCTGGCTTTTATCTAAACCGCAAGCATCTCCCACGCCTGCTGCTGGGGGCGGGGGGAAGCGAGAGCTGAGCCGGGGGGGGGGGGGGGGTGTGTGTCTCAGTGGCCGAGCGGCTCATTGTGGCCCCTGGGGCTACTTACAGGAGAGGAGGAGGAGCAGCAGCATCACCAGGATTGCGGCAGCGGCCGAGACGCAGGTGATGGTGGGATCAGTGGCCTCCGAGCAGCCCCGCTCTGCCGGGGAGAAAGGGAGAGCTCGTCAGCGGCTGCTCCTGCGGCCAGCGCCCCCCCTTTGAACGTGGAGGCACCATCAGGTTAATCCAGGGATTTCCCAGGCCAGGCTGGGGGGGGGGGATCCCCGCGTTTCGCATCACGGAGCCACCGGGGTGAACCTTGCTTTGCTGCCTAAGAGCCATGACCACGAAGCTGCCACGGCCACGTCCCCTACAGGCGATGGGTCTTGGTGTTCAGCCACGCGAAGCCACCTCAGGACTCTGCCCGTGTGACACCAAACCCCCCCCAGATACCCCACCGCTCCCCAGAAGAAAGGTGAGCAACGGCACCCGGGCCACCCCTTACCATGGAGCTGCTGGATTTGGTGGAGCAAGAGGGTGGTGAACAACAAGTTGACGATGAGTATGGTGGTGGCTGTAGAGTTCCGGGTGATGTGGTGCCCTGGGAAAGGACAAAATTGCTGATGGATGAGTGAAAAATGCGTCAGGGGTGCCAGCTGGCAGGCGGGGGAGCCAGGCTTCGGTGGGAGGGTGAGCAAGGCATGGACCACGTCTCTGGACGCGCACCACAGCAGCGTGCCGAGCCTCTGCTCCCTCCTGGGAGTGAAAACCTCAGGAGTTGGCTCCTGGGCTCTTGCCAGGCCTTTTCCACCAGAGGTTTAGATCACAAACAGCAACTTACTCATTCGGAATTTGAAGCGCTGGAGAGCTGCTGGTCTCCACACCATCGCTGCGCCCACCTGGGCAGTTGCTATTACCGCAGCCAAGAAGAACAGCCCAAGCAAGATGAAGGCAGCAGAAAGTCCTGCGGGAGCAGAAGTAAAACCAGAAGGTGAGGGGCTGGGACCCAGTGGAGGCAGCAGTCCGAGAACAAGGCGAGGGAGGTTGGCTTGTGGCGACCCCGCACCCAACCGCTGCGTCACCCCCCGCAACGGGGCCATGCGGCAGGACAAGGGTCCCCACGGCCCGGGGACGGGTGTGGAAGCAGGGCTGGCTCGGCACCGCTGGCCAGGGGACCACGTCCTACAGCTTGAGGACGGTTTTTACCCTGGAAGTTGGCAGCAAGCAATAGTTATTGTACACGTGCACCTAGGCAGCACCCTTCTTTCAGCAGAGAATGGGGAGAAGACCCCTGTGCTTCGGGGGGGGGGGGTTCTTTGGGCTCGTTTGCCCTAACGTCTGCCGTGGCAGGGCAAGCGGGGCAAGAGCTGGCTACAGAGCAGCTCTGGAGCAGCCGAGCTTCATGCTGTTGTTCACGCTCCCTCAAGGACCAAGTGGTTTCTCAACAGCCTTTCAACTTTTGAGAAGTCCTGGAGATGGGGGAGTGGTACCCGAAGAGAGCGAAGGGACAAATGCAGCCCCTGCGGTTTCAGAAGAGCGGAGGAAGAGGAGCCTGCAGGGCAGAGAGCAGCGACAGCTGCTTCAGTTTCTCCAAATCAAATACCACTACATCAAAGATGCTGCTGTAAAGACTTGGAGGAAAAAGAAAGGCGAGACACTGAAGCAATTGAGCACAAGTGGGGTTAAATGGATCTGACCTTCTTCTTGCATCCAGATGACGGAGCAGGCAAGCAGGAGGAAAGAGGAGACAAACAGCAGCCCGTGGGTGCACAGAATGATACGGTTTTGTGCTTCCTTTCCTGGAGAAAAAGGCAAACATGCTCAGCACCCCGCAAACAGGATGGGCGCAGCCTGCAAAGGGAAGGTGAACAACAAGCCCAGGTTCGCTCGGTGAAGAGCTGAACCCCTCAAGTTCAGAAATGCTGGTGAGAAAACCTGGTGAACCTTCAAGGGCTTGCTTTGATTTCAGGAGGAACCCGGAGACACCAGCCAGAGTTGGGGTTGTTCCCCACTCACCCAGGCACCAAGCCCACCTAGGGGGACACTTTACAGCACTTCTGCCTGAGTTCCCCCCCTATAACAACGTGGCTAGTGCTGGATTTCCTCTGGAGACCCATTTCATGGGGGAAAGCCCACACAGCACAAGCTCTTGCCACAAGCACCAGGCATGCAGAGGTTACCCCCCATGGGCAAGACCCAACGGCACAACCTGGACAGGTCCCCAGTGTTAATGCTGAGAGACAGATACGCATGGGAGAACCTTCCTGCCGGCCCTAGGGCTTCACCTGTGCTCTCCAGATGGCCTCCGCTACTCTGGGGACTCTTGGTGGGCAGCAGGACACAGCAGGAGGTGGCAAAGACTGTGTGGGAGGACTTCTGGTTGGCTGCCTCTGTAGGTTTGTTTTCTGTTCATCAATAATCACGTTGTTACTGAAGCGCCCACGTTAACCCGTACGCTCCTTGGGTACGGACCCAATGTCATGACCCAAACATAGTGGGACCGTGACCCAATGTCATGACCCGAACACGGTGGGACCGTGACCCAATGTCACGACCCAAACATGGTGGGACTGTGACCCAGTGGCATGACCCAAACACGGTGGGACCGTGACCTAGTGTCATGACCCGAACACGGTGGGACCGTGACCCAATGCCATGACCCAAACATGGTGGGACCATGACCCAATGCCACGACCCAAACACGGTGGGACTGTGACCCAGTGTCACGGCCCAAACACGGTGGGACCACGACCCAATGTCATGACCCGAACATGATCTTTGGCCAACTCCAGGCAGGAAGGCTCTTCCCATGCATGTCCCACACTTTTCATTTCTTCCCAGGGATGGCCAAGGAATGACCCCAACGCTTGGTACTGTGGTATTTTTGGCTCCGCCTCTCCCAAAGCCATTTGGGAGTGGCTGCTTTGGGGAAGTTTTATTTTCTGTGCAAACCACAGAGCCGTAAGAAGGAAGGCATGAGCTGAGCTCATTTCCTCCCCCACTACCCAAGTGAATGAGGACGACGGGGGAGAAGGAGGCCTTCTGCCGCCTGCCCCGCGCACGGTGGGGAGGGAAGGGTTCAGTTTGGGGGGCTGGGGTGCAGCCCTGGCACTCACCGAAGCTCTGCTCCCTCAGCTGACAGAACAGGATAATGATGCTGATGGTGGAGGCGGCGACGAAGATCAGCGTGGCGATGGCCAGCCTCTGCACGTTCTGCAGGCGAGGCGTGAGACCTGCAAGGCAGTGCAGGAGGGAAACCCCGCGCTGCGGACAAGCCCGAAATGCAGAGCAGTGATCCCAGGAAACTGCAAAATGCTGGACAACCCAAGGGACGAGTCCTGGGTCTTGCTCACTCAGGAAAAGCCCATGAGAGACAGTTGCACCCCACGGGGTGGACGTGCGAGCCCATGGCACGCCGGCGGGCCCCTGGCTGCAGGGCAAGGCTAACCTGTCACGGTCAGGTTCAGGGTTGCCTCCTTCCAGCTTATCTCGTTGCTGACGTTGCAGGAGTAGGAGCCGCAGTCCGACTTCTCACCGTTCCTTATCTGCAGCACGACGGTGTTTTCAGTGGGCATGTAGCACTTCTCGGGAGGAAGGGGATGTCCCTCTTTCTTCCAGGAGATGGAAGCCACCGTCCCCTCTGGCACCACACAGACCAGCTCGATGGGCAGACCTGCCAGGCTCAAACTGTGCTCGAGGTGAGGCTGGGGCACAGGCTCTGAAAAGCAGAGAGCAGCATGGTAGCACTCCCGGGAGCACGAGCACTGCCTTGCTTTGGACCCAAAAAGCATCCGACAGGCAAGAATACTGAGACCCTGGGGGAGCGAGCAGGTCCTTCCCTCCTGATTTACCCCCCAGGTGGGTTTGGGGAGTGAGAAGATGCTGCAGGAGCAGGGCACCATCCACCAAGTTCAGAGCAGAAAGCAGACATCCCCATCCCTGCCACCGCACCGCCCCTAGGAGGGACACCACCAACCCTCGGAGACCAGGTACGGCACCCTGGGCTCAGGGATGCCGACCCGAAAGAGCTGCGAGTTGGGATGATGCTGGGAAGCGATGATGGGGACTTCCCAGATGCTATCTGCCATGGGGTGTCCCAAGAGGAGAGGCCTTGTCCCATGCGGTAGTGGTGTGGGGAAGTATGGGAGCGGCCCAAGAAGTCGTGAAGTTCAGCCAAAGAGCAGCAGCATGGGATTCAACTGCCTTTAAACTGGTCCAACTCCGCGGGGGCCCAAGCACGGAGGAGCGAGCCTTGCATGCTGGAGACCCCACCATGCGCAGGAGGGCCGACTGCGTCCCTAATGTTTAGGTACCTGCACCCATCGGGGCTGCTCTTAACTACCTCTGGGCTTCCACTTGATGGCAACCACATGCTCCTGAGGGCCTCCACCCCTGGATGTCCTACATGCAGTGTGCCCATGTAGTGATGCTGAGCTCTAGGAAAGGGCGGTTCAAAACAGGGCGAGCTCTCACTTCTGTTTGTTTTTCCAGGGAAATCCAGAGGCAGAGAAAGGCAACGCTGGGGTGAAGGAGGAGTCTCCAAGGTCTGGAGCCACGCGGGGGGAGCTCCTGCAGGGAGCCACGGGAGATCGGCCACGTCTGACCCACCCTCCAGTGACACGCGTCCATAAACCCCGCTGATCCCAGGACCTGATCCTGACGGGGTCAGCAGGGCAACTGGTGAGGCAGCAGCCTATCTTGGGATTGCTACCAAGGAGCTCCTGGCCCCCCAAGGGACCGGCCACAACCCGCAGCTCCCGAGTTCCTCAAATCATTACCGTGGCGTTTGTTTCGCTCATCAGATATGAGCAGAAATCCCTTCTCTTGAGGAAGTTTTATGCCGTGCGGTTCCCGTGAGCGGCTGTTCGTGACAAAACAACTAGATGACAGCTCAGAAGGTTTCCCCCGGTCCTGTCCCTCCGGGATGAAGGCACCGTGCAGCCTGATGTCCCAACCCACAGCCAGACTCAGTTGCAAAAAACCCTCTGGCATTTCCTGTCGATTCTTTGTGGGTCTCCAGCCCGTGTCTTTCAAAGCAGTGATGAAACCAGGAATCCTCCTCTAGTTGGAGACTCGCTGCTCCGGCTGGAGGTAGGTCAGCCTGATGGGATTCAGGCCAGGGTGCCAAAGAGCTGGCTGATCGCGAGACCTCTCTCTCCATTATTTTTCAATGGTCGTTCAATGGTCATTTCGATGGGAATCTGGATAGGTCCCAGTCCTCTGGAAGTTGGCAAATGTTGTCTGGATTTTCAAGGAGGGTAAGAAGGGAGACCCTGGTAATTACAGGCCTGCCAGTCTCCCGTCAGTGCCTGGTAAAATTACGGAGAAGGTTATTGTGGGAGCTATTGAGAGACACCGCAGTCATTGGTCACGGACGACATAGGTTCACAAGGGGAAAGTCCTGCTTAGCCAACTTAATTTCCTTTTAGGACAAGGTCTCCTGTCCGGTTGGCCAAGGGAAGCCCGTAAACATGGAGGGGTTTGGATTTTAGCAAAGCTTTTGATCCTCTCACAGCATCCTTCTGCAACGGATGGCCCAGCACCCAGCCAGACAAGTCCAGAGTACGACGGGTGAGCAACTGGCTGGCGGGTCAGGCTCAAAGAGTAAATGGGGTGACATCAGGCTGGCAGCGTCACCAGCGGGGTTCCCCAGGCTCAATTTTAGGGCCAGTGCTCTTTAATGCTTTTATAAAAGCTCTGGATGCAGGAGTCGAATGTACATTATGCAAGTTTGCTGATGATACTAAACCAGGGGGAGCTGTGGACTCCCTCGAGGGGAGGGAGACCCTACAGGGAGATCTGGATAGGCTAGAGAGCTGTCACCAACCACATGGAATTCAGCAAGAGCAAGTGCTGGATTCTCCACATGGGATGGTTGTCTGTGCAAACTAGGGGGCGAGAGGCTGGCGAGCAGCCCCATGGCAAAGAGATCTGGGGGTTTGGGTTGATGGCAAGTTGAATATGAGCCAACAGAGTGCCCTGGCAGCCCAAAGGGCCAACCATGTCCTGGGGGGCATCAAGCACAGCATCGCCAGCCGGTCGAGGGGGGGTGACTGTCCCACTCTACACTGCACTGGTGTGGCCCCACCTCGAGCACTGGGTGCACTTTTGGGTGCCTCAAGACGAGAAGGACGTCAAACTATGAGAGTGTGCCCAGACGGCAACCAAGATGGTGAAAGGTCTTGAGGGCAAGGCTTAGGAAGAGCGGCTGAGGTCACTTGGCCTGTTCAGCCTGGAGAAGAGAAGGCTGAGGGGTGCCCTCATGGCTGAGGGTGCCCTCATTGCAGTCTACACCTTCCTCAAGGGGGTCAGTGGAGGGGGAGTGCTGACCTCCTCTCCGGTGACCAGCAACGGGACACAAGGAAATGGAATGAGGCTGCGTCAGGGGAAGTTCAGGTTGGACGTTAGGAAAAGATTGGTCACTGAGGGGGTGGTCGGTCCCGGGAACAGGCTCCCCAGGGCAGTGGTCTCGGCACTGAGCCTGGCAGAGCTCAAGGAGCATCCAGAGGATGCTCACATGGTTTAGTGTTAGGTAGACCTGCGATGAGCAGGGAGTTGGACTCAATGACCCTTACGGGTCCCTTCCAACTCGAGATGCTCTATGATCCTGTGACTCTACTCTGGTGGCCGCCTTGTGGACCCGTCCGCTGCACTGACCAGTGAAGCTTTGAGGAAACCATCCTCCCCAGACACGACTTACTGATAACTTGGAGGAGGGTTGTCCTAGCTTTATCTTGCCTCAGATTAATCGTGGCTTTGTAGGTGCCGCTGTCTGTCTCGCGTAACTTCTGCAGGAGAATCGAGCCATTTGGATAGAAAACCACTCGGCCTTGGTAAGCGGGGTAAATGGTTGGAGACCGGCAGCCTTCGTAGCACTGCAGGATGAATTCCGGGGTGGAGGTTCTGGTGTATTCCCACTCGGTGATGTTTACGTTCTTGGTGTCGGGCGCGTGCATCAGTACGGAGGATCCTTCAGCTGCAAGTCTTATTTCTGTGATTTCCACCGCTGTGGAGGACTCCTGCAAAACCAGCGACAGGTCTGGAAACAGGAGAGATGCCAAAGCAGGACGGGTTAGTTTTAAAGCAAAAGACAAAGCGCAGCCTAATCTGCTTGTCCATCCTGTTTCTATCTGCTCTTTTGGGGTTTTTTTTTGGCACGGGGTGCCAACCGACTTCCTGGGGCACGTTATGCCACGTGGCTGCCTGCCTTCCTCCTCTGCTAAGATAAAAACAGCAGTGTTTTTGTTGCTGTGTCATAGAAACGCTTCTTAGCTGGTGAAGACAATTCTGTGCCTTTTGCAATGAAAATGATGGGGATCTTGCCTTTTGGGGGGGTTCTGCACATCGGGAGTTGCTAACGGGGACCGTGAGCCCTGCAGTGTCACCCCTGGATCTCGAGCTGCTCCCTCGGCACCCGAGAGGAGGAGCGCTGCTTGGAAAACGGGCTCGGGAAGGCGCTTTGCCGGGGCCGGGCAGTCCTGGCTGCTAAGGGATGGGGGTTCTGAGAGCTGGGGGTTGTTCTCAGAGCTGGGGGTTCTGAGAGCTGGGGGTTCTCAGAGCTGGGGGTTCTCAGAGCTGGCTGTTTTCAGAGCTGGGGGTTCTGAAGGCTGTGAAAGCCTACGGGCGCGTTCAGCCGCAGCCTCGCCATCCTCTCAAGAGAAGGCCAAGCCCTGCGAAACCGACGGTCCCGCTCAGCTAGGCTCAGCGCCCGGTGACCTTACGCATCTGGAAGGTGTGAATTCATCACATATTCACGCTTCCTGGCACATCTGTGTAACGCAGCAGCTTCTCAGCTGCAGTGGCTGGGGAGGTGAGCGGCTTTGAACGTGGAGAGGCATCTAAGCCAGCCCAGACATAAGAAAATGTTTTATGGCTCCCTCAGGGGAAAATGAAGCTTAATGTGGGTCAGCCTGCACGCGTGACCCCAAAACGTACTCGTGGCTGTACAGACCCAGGTGTGAGAATCCTGGCGTAGCACCGCTGGCGTAAAAAGACTTAGCAAGCAGGAAGCCATGTCCGATATCTCCAGCCCCCAAATCTGCCGGACCCGTCACCCCGGAGCCGCTTCTAGCACATTGGAAAGGTTATGCTGGTTGTTGGAGAGGGAACAAGCTACAGGAACAGGAAAAAAGGAAGAGAGGAAAAGTCGTCTAAGCCATGGGGGGAAGGCTGGGAGGTTCAGGGAAGCGTACCAGAGGGCACGCCGGGGTCGGAGAGCGGAGCAGAGGCTCCCAGGGAAGCAGCGCTCAGGCATGCAGGGGAGGGGAGCTGCCTGGAAGAGGTGGTGGAGATGCTGGGAGAAGGAGGAGGCATCTGCCAGGGTGCTGGGAGGAAGAGGAGGCATCTGCCAGGGTGCTGAGAGGAGGAGGAGGCATCTGCCAGGGTGCTGGGAGGAAGAGGAGGCATCTGCCAGGGTGCTGGGAGGAGGAGGAGGAGGCATCTGCCAGGGTGCTGGGAGAAGGAGGTATCTGCCAGGGTTCTGGGAGGAGAAGGAGGCATCTGCCAGGGTTCTGGGAGGAGAAGGAGGCATCTGCCAGGGTATGAGTATGAGCCCCGAGGAGGAGGTGCCCGGCCAACGCAAGCCCCGTTTCCTACTCACATCCCATGATGGTCATGGCCAGCCAGGTTATCATGGTAAAGCCCCGCAGGCTCTTCCAAAGCAGGGCGAGGGATGGGCTCCTCCTGCAGCGACATGCTCCTGGGATGGCCGAGGGGCGGTGGCTGCGCCTGTGAAGGACACGGTGAGAAGCACAGGGGGTTGGGAAAGGCGAAGGATGCTCAGCGCAGGGGCGGGGGGGGTCCCCAACCTTCTGCGGGTGGCCCCTCAACACTGGTGGCCCCTCAGGCAGCGCAGGCTGAGGCGGGGGGGGGGCTGTGCAGGAGCCCGAGCCCACGGCGCTGGTGACAGCACGGCTCGAGGACAGCGGCGCAGCCATAGCTCTGCTCAGCAGCGAGTCACCACAGCGCTTAAAAAAAGAAAAGGCCACCGAGCCGCAAGGCCTGAGCTCCATCAGCATCGAGACCAGCACCAGCACAGCAGCTTCTGGGGGGGCCAAGGGCGCCCGGCTGCTCTCTGCAGCCCTTCTTGAGCTTTACGGCGCTCCAGCCCTGCCACGTCCCTTTACTACCGATTTCTGCATCTGCTGGCTGTGAAATTGCCCGTTGGCATTCAGCAGCCACCCCCGGAGCCTCGCCGGGTGGCACATGGGTCACCCGCCAGACCCCCACGCCCCGGCTCTTCGCAGATTTGACCCATTTCTTCACTTGTCCTGCGGCACGGGGCGAAGACGGGCTCACGCCATCACCTTCGCCACTTCGAAAACCTCCACCCCAGCCCCTTTCCCAGCCCCTCCGCTCCCACCCAAAGGCCCCCAGACTTTTCAGCCTCTCCTTGAGACCTTTTCATGGCTTTGGCTGCTGTTCTCCACGCCTTCTCCAACTTCTTCCAGAGACCTTTTGCCTTAGTTTCTTCACTAAGGAGACCGCAACGCACCCCGTGCTGGCCGGCGGGCAGGAGAGAGCTCTCAGGCAGCCTCCCCACCTCCAGCACACCATGCCTTGGGGTGCTGCTGGAACGGAGCCGGTGTGCCCAGCCAGCCTGAAAGCTTTAGTGTCCGGACAACAGGGGCTGCCATTCACCGCCAGCTTTCGCAAGGCTCCGGAGCAAGGGTGAGGGCGGAGGATGGCAGGACAGCGAACAGTGGGACAATTTGTCAGGAAAGGGTTTGGAGTGCCCTGTGAGCTGGGACCAGAAAAGGCCACGACAGTCTGTTTATAGACTTGTTCTAGAAATGCCTGCGGCTGGCAGCGGGCTGAGGATCTGCCTTGGGGCGCAGGGGTGCGGAGGCGCTGTTTAGGCTGAGCTCCCTCGGCAGCATCGGCAGGGGAAGCCGTTCCCACCACCGCGCTGCCCGTGCCCAGCATGAGCTCCGGGACCCCGGGCAAGCAGCTCCCGGCCCAGATCCCCGACCCCACAGTGGGGAAGAGGAAAGAAAGGAAAAACAACCCCAAAAGCCAAGGGAAGAGTGGGGTTTTTTGGGGCCATTTTCTCTGTTATCCTCTCGCTCCCTGGTGTTTGGGCAGGAACTGGTCGTGGCTTTTTCTGGGAAGCAAGAGCCCTGTTTTGTTTTGCAGCTTGGGGGCTTGTTTAAGGACACGGAATGATAGCTGTGGAAAATTGTTGTGCCTTTCAGAGCCTCATGATCCCCTTTGCCTATGCAAATCTAAACAGGCATGCAAATGACCTTCTTGCCAGCTGGCACAGCTGCGCACGTCGGTCTCTCCCTGGGTTACGGGGCGGGGGGGGGGGGGAAAGGCTTCCCCGGGAGATGGGGAGCACGGTGTATTTGGAAGGTGGGCACACACCGCTCCTCCTGCTCAAAGGGGCTGCTGCTCTGCCGAAAAGTGAATCCCTCCTCCCCTCCGCCCGCAGGCCAGGACTCCCCGGACACGTGGCTGGGGAATGGCTACCAGCCTTTGGGCCAAGAGATGCCCACGCAGGGCTGGGGCCATTTCACCCCGTGCCGAGAATCTCTCGGTGCAGCAAATGGGAACCAACACTCTTGGGAAGGGGCAGAGGAAAAACTTCTTCCCCGCAAGGGCTGTCAGGCTCTGGAAGGGGCTGCCCAGGGAGGTGGTTGAGTCCCCATCCCTGGGGGGATTTAAAAGAAGGATGGATGAGGTGCTGAGGGCCAGGGTTGAGTGGTGGGATGGCAGGGTGAGGTTAAGGGTTGGACTCGATCTTAAAGGGCTTTTCCAACCAAAGTGATCCTATTCTTAGAATATTTTAAGTTTCCATGGAATGTTGCATGCGTGGGAAGAAGAATTGGACTCAGTGAAGATGCAAGCACTTGATGCTATCATGTTTTCCCCCTGGGCCTCAAGCATCATCGCTATGCTGCGTTCTCTCTCGCTTTTACAAAAACCCAAGGTCTTTTTAAGGGCTGCCTCAGGCTCTTTGTTACAGAGCGGGCACGTGGCCCTTGGGAAACACATCCAAGGCACTTCGGTGTGCCCAGCCAGCCTGAAGCAGCAGTGGGATACGCGGCCGCTGTTTATCAGCTGCAAATAAAGAGCTCATTGATGGGAGCTGGAGCGATGGCGTCACCGGGGCACCACGCAAAAACTGTTCCAGGGGGCGTGGGAGGGGAGCTCCCCAGCACCCCCGAGACTTTCCAGGCTTTGAGGGCTGGTAAGACGTTAACCAACCCCCCGCAAGCCAGGTGGCAAGTCCCCCCCGCTGCTGGCCAGGGGCTCCCTGAGGGGCAGGAGGCCCAAGGAAGGGCTCTGCCGGTGTCGCAACCACCACCCGCTGCCTGCCCCAACGGCGCCGGCGTTGGCGGGGACCCCCAGCTCCTGCTGCGGGCAGGGTGAAGCCAAGGGCAATGAGCACGGGTTACAGGTGCCGGGCTTTGCTGTCCCTCTGGGCGTTATCGTGTCCTTCCCCCGGCACCCGCGCGGTGAGGCTGGGGGAGCAGAGCCGCCGGGTAATCAGAGGCAGCCTTTATCAGCCCCCGCCAGAAGGAAAGGCGGGGGGGGATGCAGGCAGGCGTTACCCGAGCGCTGCCTGGCCCCGCAGGGGGATGGGGCTGCTCAAACACCACCTTCACCCAAGTTGCTCTTGGGGAGATTCCGACCAGCCATGAGAGGGGAATTTTTCACCGTGATAACAATCATCAATCGGAATCATCTCCCCAGGGAGGGGTTGGCTCCACCACACTGGACACTTTCAAGACGCAACTGGACAGGGTGCTGGGCCACCTTGCCTAGGCTGGGCTCTTGCCCAGAAAGGTTGGGCCCGATGATCCCGGGGGTCCCTTCCAACCTGGGATTCTGTGATTTACCTGAAGGCATCGGCTCCTGCGATTTACCTGAAGGCATCGGCTCCTGCAGAAGGGCACCATGTCCTTCTGTGCCCACACACGAGTTTGCAGGCGCCGCTGTTAAAAGCGCGTGCGCCCCCCCGGCCTGGGCTGGCGGGCAGCAAGGGGCCTCGTCGCGACCTCGCCAGGGGAAGAACAAAACGTGTGGTTTGCCAGGGCAAAGCTCAGCTCCCGTGCCAGGGAGCACAGGCGCCCGTGGCGCTGGTCTGGCAGCACCAGGACCATTGATGGGGGTGTTGGGAAGCGTTAAAGACCACTCTGTGCTCTTTTGTAAAGGCCCTGCTGCAAAAGTTACACGGGATGATCTTGGGTCATCCCTGACGTAATTAAAAAAAAGAGAGAATCAAAGTACCCTTTTACCAATCATCCCACGGTTTTAAAAGGTTAACCAAATACAAAATGCCACGGAGCAATGTCTAAGCTCAGCTCTTTCGGTCCAAGATCTACTGAGGCGTGGGGAAAAACTGCGAAACTGTGAGAACAGAGGAGTAACTATAAACTGCTGCTGGGCTTTGCACGGCACCTTCGGAAAAAGCCTCCAGTCCCCAGGCAGGAGCATCGAGAAGGTTCTTTCAGGCTGATATAAACTGCCAGCTGAACAGTCCACTCAATCCAGAAGTGAGAGAAGCCAAAACCAGTGCAGCGTTATGTGTAAGCGCAGCTCTAAGCAAACTGTGAAACCCCTTTTCTCAGTAACAAATTGAGTTTCTAAAGAAGCTTTCTTAACTACCCTGCCCTCGTCTAATGCTCTTCTCATCCTGCAATCGGGACAGACAAATTAAAGCCTGGCAAAACAGTCCTGGGGCAGAGTAGCCCTGGGCTGGGCTGTCCAAAAGGCCACCAAACCCAACCGCCAGTGCCACGGGGGGTTCCTCCACGTGCGAGGGGGTTCAAGCCAGCCACTGGCCCTGCTACCAGCTCTGACGGGGCGGGCAGCGCGGGTGAGCGGGGCTCAGCCGGTAGCCAGACAAAGCGCACGAATGCACCGGGGCTGGAGCTGAGCACTCGGGTTATGTCCAAACACCCCGGGAAGGGACGCGGGGGAGAGGCGGGCTGGGGAGCAGCTGCATAAACAGCCCTTGTGAGGAGGCCGCCGCTTCCCGAGAAGCTTTTATTGAACGTTCCCGGGGCTCGGCACTGAATGCTGAGCCGGGGGAGCCGAGCCCGCTGCCGGGGGGTGAGAGCAGGGAGGCCCGGGGGGACCTCGCGTCCCCGCCGCCCCAGCCTCCACCCCCGCCCCGCACCGGCCCCAGCTCCGCTGCCCCGGGCCCCTCGGCTCCGCTCCCCGCCGCTCCGGCACCCGCACCCCGCTCCGCTCCGCTCCCCGCCGCTCCGGCACCCGCTCCCCGCCCGGCTCCGCTCCCCGTTCCCCGCCGCTCCGGCACCCGCTCCCCGCTCCCCTCGGCTCCGCTCCCCGCCGCTCCCCGCTCCGCTCCGCTCCCCACCCCGCCGCTCCGGCACCCGCCCCCCGCTCCGCTCCGCTTCCCGCCGCCCCCCACTCCCCCCCACTCCCCGCTCCCCGGCCCCCCGCCCGCCCCCGGCCCCCCGCCACTCACTGCCGCCCGGAGCCGCCGGCAGCCCCGTCGCTGGTCCCGGAGCCGTTGGGCGCGGGGCGGTCGCTCCGTGCAGAGGGTGGCGCCTGTGCAGCGGGGTGAGAACGTGGCAAGCTGGTTTGCTGACCCCCTCTCCCATAGCATCCTCATTTCGGCCTCTTCTCCCTGGGAATGGGCGATGGGATGAGGGGGAATGGTCTGAAGCTGCACCAGGGCAGGTTTAGGTTGGACATTGGGAAAAACTTCTTCCCCGAAAGGGCTGTCAGGCTCTGGAAGGGGCTGCCCAGGGAGGTGGTCGAGTCCCCATCCCTGGAGGGATTTAAAAGAAGGGCAGATGAGGTGCTGAGGGACAGTGTTTGGGGGTGGGATGGCAGGGGTAGGGGAACGGTTGGACTCGATGATCTTAAAGAGCTTTTCCAACCAAAGCTATTCTATGATTCTACTCTATAAACGAGCTGACCAAGTCCGGATCAAACAAGTGGGCAGCAGGGTGGGTTGGAAACTGGCTGAAGAGCCAGGCCCAGAGGCTGTCGCTGGCAGTGCCTCCCGGGGGTTGGTAGCAGGGCCAGTCCCATTTAACACCCCCATTAGTGACCTGGAGGAGGGGGCAGAGCGCACCTGCAGCCAGTTTGCCGATGCTACAAAGCTGGGAGGAGCGGCTGGTACACCCAAGGTCCTGCTGCCATCCAGAGGGACCTCAACCAGGCTGCAGAAAGGGGCTGAGTAGGCCCTCCTGCAGCTCAGCAAAGGGGCCAGGGACATGCCAAGTCCTGCCCCTGGGGAGGAGCAACCCCAAGCACCGGGGTGTGGAGGGGCTGGCCGGCTGGTGAGCAGAGCCTGGGGACACCACCTTGCCCACGAGCCAGCAAGGTGCTCCTGCAGCAAAGGTGGCCAAGGGCGTCCCGGGCTGCATTAGGAAGAGCATCACTGTGGGTTGAGGGAGGTGGCCCTGCTCTGCTCAGCACCGGTGAGTGCCCATCTGCAGTGCTGGGTCCAGTGCTGAGCTCCCCAGTACAGGAAGAGCATGGGCTTACTGGTGAGTGCCCAGCAAAGGGCCCCAGAGGTGGCTCATCGCTGAAGCATGATGACTGAAGCATCGATGAGAGGGGAGGCGGGGGGGAGCCAGGACCCGTCAGCCTGGAGGCTCGGAGGCTCAGGGGGGGTCTCCTCACGGGGGATAAATACCTCAAGGGGGGTGTAACGAGGAGGGAGCCAGACTTTACAGCCGTGCCCACTGACAGGCTGAGGCGACAGGCACATGTTAAAAAGGAAACTCAGTCCAAATACGAGAAAGCACCACCTTACCTGTCAGGGTGACCAAGTGCCAGCACAGGTTGCCCAGAGAGGTCGTGGAGTCTCCATCCTTGCCAGCAGTCAGAAGCCATCCGGCCACGGTCCTGAGCAGCCATGCACCCTCAGTATGCCTCGTTTAGCTTCCTACATGAAACCATCTGCTCTTCTAATCAGCAAACACAAGGTCAATTTGATTTCACCGCTACCAGGCAAGAGGGGAGCGGAACATAAGGCCTGGTGATGTGTAAACACGGCCGGGCGCCGCAGCGGAGCGCCTTCCAGCTGCCATTGACAGGGGGTCCTCGTGACACCGCACCTGAAAGAGGAGAACGTTCCCTTTACAAATGGCAGCAGCAGCTGTCCGTCTGTCTGCGTTTGACCGTGGGGATGTGGGGCCGGCCGGGAGGCTTCCCGCATGCCGAGCTGCAGGGCTCAGTTATATTTGCAGGAATATCTGGGCGGGGAGAAGGAGGAGGGGGAAGAGAAAAAGAGACTTTAAAAAAACATGGGAATGGGTGGATTCTTAACCCCTGCCTCTAATGCAGCCGCTGATAACCTCTGCTCCAGCGGAGCCGGCTGCTCTCGGGTACCAGCAGGAAGCCGGTTACTGTGCCAGCATCCCGATGGGAGGGGGGCATTTCGCCCACGGTACTTTCCGAGTTGCTTCGTCTCCCACAACCCTCCACCGCCTGACTTGCTCCCTGCAATTAGCGGATGCCACAGATCATAACGACCTTCATGGGTTCTGGCCGTTTGGCGCCAGGCTGTAAACACCCAAGCTGACATTAAGCTGACGAGTTGCAGTTTTCCGTTATCCCAACGGCCACGCGTCATCGTGTAACCGGGAGCAAACCCACAGGGCGCCACGAGGCTAACGCTGCCTTTTGATTTGAGTGTCTGTCTGTCTGTCTGTCTTACGTCTCCTGCTCTGCCTGCTCCGCTCAAGCCAGGTTGCTTGGAGCGGGGGCTGAAGATAACGGGATTATTTTCCCCGTTTCCATGACAGAGGAGGCCCAGGGAAGGGGATAAGTGGCGTCTGGGCTGAGAAGCGGATGCGACGCCGCCTGTTCAGACAGGAGAAAACAAGAAGGAAGACCAGAAAAAAAATATAAATGAAGTTAATAAGGATCCAGATTCCTGCTGGCCAGAAGGAGCGAGACCACCCCAAATCGCGGCCTCCCCATCGCCAGATGCTCCACAGCTTCCCTGTAGGCAGGAAAAATCAGCAGGGAGCGGAGGCGATGGCACAAATAGAGCCTGGCAGCGGGCCAGGCCGCCTGTGCCGGGGTTTGCATTTAAGCAAACAGCGAAGGGAGCAGGCGCGGGTGGGCGGGCGAGGGGCCAGCGTCCCCGGGAGGTGCCGTCCCACACTAGAGGGGACAGGCAGCACACAGACCTGCGGCTTCGGGGGGAGAGAGCCTGACACCCCACCTCCCCCCCTCTCCCCCCACCCCCCCCCCCCCACTGCCCTGAAATCACCCAAACCAAAGTGTGAGAGAAGTGAGGCGTGCAGAGAGAAAGGGTGGGGTGTATTTGGTTACCCGCATACACTGAAAAAAGATGTGGCCATCTTCCCCTGCTTCTTGAGAAAATGGTTTTAGAAAGAAAGGGCAAAACATGCGCCTGGGGTCCCCTGGCTCCGTGTCAATAAAACCCCAAAGAGGCAGAGAGGAGCTCGGTTCGTTGCCGTTTATTGCAGGTTGTGCAGGGGCTCAAAGCCACTGAGATGGGGAGTTCTGAGAAGCCGCCAGCCTGGGAGGAAGGCTCGGAAGGCTCGGGGAGCCATAAAGCGCCCCCCCGGCCCCTATCGGGTGGGCAGAGTCTCCCTGCCGCAGGGCTGCGCCGCCTCCGAGGTCCTGGAAGGGAGGGGGGGGGGGGGGGGGGGATGTGCTGAGCATCACTGCAGCCCCCCCAGCCCCGCGCCAGGCTGCCGTGGCCTCCCCCCACACCCACCCAAAGACCCCCCAGGATCCCGCAGGCAGCTGGGGGGGGGGTACGTGTTCCTCTCTACCCCAGGATGGTTTTGGCCGGGGCAAAGCTGGTGGAGCCCCGTGAGGTTGCGATGCCCCGGGGGCTTTCCTGCAGGACATGGGGGCTGGCCAAGCCCCACGCACCCACAGCCCGGCTGGAATCCAAAAGTGCTGGGATGAAACCGGCCGGAATCCCGGCTTAAAGGCGCCAGGACCATGGGGGAGAAATTTGTGGGGAGATTTGAGCCGGCACTCAAGCGCTTTGCGGGGGGGGACGACACACCTCCACCAGAGCTACCTGCTCTGAACCCCGGATGAAATTCGGGGCTGGGAGGGCAGCGCCTGTCTGCAGCTTCCTGGGGGTCTGGGACTTAAACCAAGGCACGGGGGGGTTTCCGTCCCCCGGTGTGATTTTACGTGGAAGGAGGCAATGGAGGCTTTACCTCTCCTTGTCCACCCAGCTGGAGCCGTGTCCCTTCAGCCAGCCCTGGGTGGTGTGATCTGCAAAAGGACAACTCGGTGCCCAGGCACAGGAGACAGCGCCTGGGGGGCACCAGACATGGGGGGGGGGGCGGTGTCTGGGGCTCCCCGGGGGAGGGAAACGCTGCATGGAGAGGACTCGGGGTCTTCACAAGAGCCGGACGAATCCTTTTTAAAGAATTCAGACGGCTGCCTGCTGACGTGGGGAGGGAAGCCAGCTCGCTGAAGGGGAGGCACCCGGGGGGGGGGGGGCAGGCAGTGACGGAGCCGGGGGACTCACAGCAGAGGAAGATGGCAAGGAGCGGGAGGGCCGAGACGGCGGCCGCGCTGGCGGTGGGGGCCGTCACGTCCACCGGCGCTGCGCATCCTTCTTCTGCGGTCAGCAGAAAGGGCCGTCCGAAGCGGGAGGAGAGGAAGGACAAGCGCGAATTGCCACCGTGAAAACGTGCAAAACAATAACAAAAAATTTAAAAAAAGGGTGTGTGTGTGAAAACTAGTTTTGCTTTTGCAAAGATTTCCCTTCCCTGAACCCCCCCATTGGCTGGATTTTTCTGGGGCAGGCTTAACCCCGAATGGCCGAGTTGAAGGGCTACCGGGATCACCCAGCGTGGCCACGTTTTGGCCTCGGCGTGACCCATCCTGGGGGTGGTCCCCGCAGCATCCCCTCTCACCCTGGCGGTGGTGGATGTTCCGTAGGAGGAAGCTGGTCGTCAGCACCACCGCAACCACCCCGCCGGGAGCGGCGTAGCCCATCGCACGCTGCGCTGGCAGGGGGAGAGATGACAGAGTCATGTTGATGGACAGGGTCATGTTGATGGACAAGGTCACATTGATGGACAAGGTCACGTTGATGGACAAGGTCACACCGATGGACAAGGTCACGTTGATGGACAAAGTCACGTTGATGGACAAGGTCACACTGATGGACAAGGTCATGTTGATGGACAAGGTCACGTTGACGGACAAAGTCATGCTGATGTGTGTTATGAGGACACGGGGCCAGGGGTCTCACCCATGGTCTGGTGGGGAATCCGCCAGCCTGGGTTAGCCCAGAAGTGGAAATAGCAGTTTCATTTTAAAAAATCAAGGATGAAATCTGGGGCAAAATAACCCCCCCTTGGACCAGTTTCACCCCCTCCCTGCTGCCCGTGGCCAAGGAGCTCACCTGTTTTGCTTTTCAGCTGGACGAGCTTTGGGGGCTGGAAGGTCACGGCGACGGCGACCAGGAAGGTTACCACCATCACGTACGTGAGGGCGATCTCTGGCAATATGATCGCCATGGAAGGGCCTGAAAGAAAACGGGAGGAGGCAGAGCACCAGTTCTTGCGTCTGCCTACCCCCTCCATCACCTCGTAGCCCCCCATCGCACCCCTTGCCCACCCTCTCCCGACTCCCAGCCTTTTCAACCCGTCCTTGCCAGCGGCCTCGCCACCCCGTGATGGTTTTAACTGTCCTCCCGCTGATAACTCCGGGAAAGGGCTCTGGGCAAAGGGGAATAACTGCATTAATGGTATGGATGGGGGCGTGGTCCATACGGTGGTCCAGGCCCCCCCCGACTAGCTGGGATCACACCCGGGGGAGAGCCGTGCCGCTCTGGCTGGGTCGACCCCCAGCTGCGTGACCCTCCCTCTCCGGGGCACAGCCTTCCTCCCTGACCCCCCCGCCAGACTCTACCTCTCCCACCAGGTCTTCACCCCTTATGGTTTGCAGAGCGAGGATCGCTTTTCTGTGCCGCGCCCCGCACGGGGTGAGGGAGGGTCTGCACAGCACCGCCCCGCGCTCACCCCCCCCCCGCCGCCTACCTTCCTCCCGCATCCAGAGCACCCCGGCGGTGCTGGCCAGGGCGGAGGCGATGCTCACCAGCCCGCAGGTGTAGGCGCTGAGCCACCTCCAGAGCTCCCCCCCTAGACACCCAGAGCAGCGGGGGGTGACTCCGGTGACCCCTCGTGGTGTCCCGCGCCAGCCCCCAGCCCTCCCTCGGGGTGGGACGCAGCCTGACCCCACCCGGGATGCTGTGGGGACCCCATGGGTTTGAGCCGCTCTTCAGCGTGGGCAGCTGGGAAGGGCTTCCCCCCCCCCCCCCCCCGGTACAGTGTATTTTTAAACATACTCTCTTAAAATGGAGACTTGTCATAAAAAAATGCTCCCGAGGAACATTTTTTCCCCAAAAAGTGCCAGGCAACCACCTCAGCTCTAGAGCACAACTGCCTGGGGAGTGGCACCATCCAGCCCTCGCTTGAAAACTGCGGAATCCGCTCCCGCCACTAAAAACTTTTGCCAAGGGAAGTTTGAAGTTTCCCTGCTCTTATAAAGACCTGCCCAGGGCGGCGACGGGGGGATTTTGGGATGGCTGGAGAGGGAATTAACTGGTCACCAGCTCTTCCCACAGCAAGGCTCCTTGCTCTCCTCCACCGGGCCAGGGGAGGAGGGCTTGGCTGCCCCCCAGCCGCAGACTCACTTATCCTCAGCTTTTCAGACTGGCAGACGGGGAAAATTAATCCCCATCCCGAGACGGCAGCAAAGACCACAGCGACCACCGCAATCCTCAGCGCGTCCTGCAAGGGAGGGGAGAGACCTGGGGGGAAAAAAAACCCGAGGAGCCGGGAGTCAGGCCACTGGCAGGACCAGCATGAATGCCTCTGGTGGCCCACAGGGCTCCTCCGTCACCGGGACAGGTTCCATTTATTTGCCAGCCGGTGGCCAAATGGGCGCTTTCTGCTGCAGGCTGTGGTCCATGCAATGTCCAACCCGGGAGGTGTGCTGCCCGCCGGCTTCCTGGCCCCCTCCCTGCCCATGTCCTGCTCACCATCACCTTGGCCAAGGGCCATCACTTGGGGGACCTTCTCCAAGAGGGAAGAGCCAACCTCCCACCGCCCACCCTGCCAAGGACCGGGCCTCGGTGCTATCGGGGAGCAGGCAGAGCCGCTGGTCACCCCACGATGGGGAGCAGGGGCAGAGGGATGGGGCGAAACCACCCAGGGATCCCCAGGGAAGGGGGGAGAGCAGGGAGAGCAGTGGGGGGCGAGACCCCAGCAGCCATCACCTGCAATGGTGACGTTCAGGGAGGTTTCTTGCCAGCTTATCTTGTTGCTGGCGTTGCAGGAGTAGGAGCCGCAGTCCGACTTCTTCGCCGCCCTCAGGTACAAAACGCTGAGGCTGTCAGAGAGCTGGAAACCTCTGTCCAGGGGAAGGGGCTGCCCGTCCTTCTTCCAGGCAATGGTGTCCACCTTGCCCTCAGCCACATCGCAGAGCACCTCACCGGTGGCCCGGGCCACCAGAGTGCGGCTCCGGAGCCGGGGGCGAGACACAGGCTCTGGAAAGGGGACAGAAACACCAGCGCATCTCTCAGGCACGACCTGGAGCATCCGTGACAGGGACCTGGGCTGCCATCGTCACCACTGCATCCTCGAGTCTCCAAGGGTGCAACCTCAGGTGCCTTTCCCTTGGAAAGTCCTGCGCTGCACGGGGCCGCTGTGCTTCCCAGGCTTGCCCTGAGGTTTTGTTTTTAATTTCTAGCCGAGCCAATTCTTTTATTGTTTTTGGGTAAACACAGGGCATTTTAAACTGTGCTGGGAAACGAGAAAAACAACGAGGACAAGGGCGCAGATGTCCTTGAGATTGGTGCGTGGTGGCCAGGGGCCCCAGGTGGCGGAAGGGCTGCGGTGGCGTCGTGGAGGCCACGTTTTATGGCAGAGGAGGAGGAGGCAGAGGCAAACAAAGGGAATTGCCGGAGCCGGGCGGAGGAGAGGACTCGGTGTTATTTACTCCAGCTCTCTTATCTCTCTTATCTCTGCGGCAGCAGCTGGCGCCCGGCAGATGGAACGGGCTGGGAGTGCATGGCCCCAGGGGGGGCGGGGGTTCGTTCTGGGCTTCTCCAAAAAGCCCACCCCGGTGGGCTTAGCTCCATCGGCTCTGCCAGGTCCCCCTCCCCAAAGGTGGCAGAGGCGCCCACCGCAGGTGGCATAGAATCATAGAATGGTTTGGGTTGGAAAAGCCCTTTAAGATCGAGTCCAACCGTTCCCCTACCCCTGCCATCCCACCCCCAAACCCTGTCCCTCAGCACCTCATCCATCCTTCTTTTAAATCCCCCCAGGGGTGGGGACTTGACCCCTTCCAGAGCCTGACAGCCCTTTGGGGAAGGAATTGTTCCCAATGTCCAACCTCACCCTGCCGTGGTGCAACTTCAGACCATATCCCCTCATCCCATCGCCCGTCACCAGGGGGAAGAGGCCGACCCCCACCTCGCTCAGCCCCCTCTCAGGGGGTTGTAGAGGCAGCTCTAGTGGCACCCCCCAGCCCCCCCATCCCTGCGCTGGGAGGGGGGACACGGCCCTTCCAGGACGGAGCCAGCCCTCTGGCACAGCCAGGCACCCTGGCAGGTCTCCTTGGGTGGCACCACCAGACCTTCTCCCCTAGGGCAGGTTGGGCCCCTCTCCCCAAAGCCTCCCTGGTGATGTCTCCATGCATGGCCGGGTCAAACAAACGCCCCGTCGGCCCCTTAGGCTGAGCTCAAAGCCCTTCCCCAAGCCCTCTGCCGGGCCGACGGTCCATACACAGTCAGGGAACACCACGGCCCCGCTGGCACCCACCGCCCCCTCCTCCCTCCCATCCCCACCGCTTACTGAGCACTTCCAGCAGGGTTTCCAGGCTCTCCCCACCTCCCGGGGTGACGGTCACTTTGTAGACGCCGCTGTCGCTTTCCCGGAGCTCCTCCAGCAAGAGAGATCCATCGGATGGATGGAAAACAGCCCGGCCGGCGTAGGGCGCGTGGATGGTGGGGTGGTGGGACCCCCCCTGGTACTGCAGGATGGTTTGGGGGCCGGCGCCGTCGAGGAACTCCCACCGCGTGGCGTAGTCGCGCGTGACGTTACCCGGCCCAGGGAGCAGCACCCAGGACCCCACCGCGGCGGCTTTTCGCCCGAGGGGCCCCACCGCCTCCGCAGCCGGGAGCAGAGGCACCAGCAGCCCTGGATGGGGGGGGTGGGGGGGAAAGGTGAGTTTGGGGAGGTGCAGCAAGTGGGCATGGCTCGGGGGAGGCTTTGGGACCCTCTGTGCCTGGGCTGCTCGGTCGCAGCCGCTCACAAAGCCATCGCCATCGCCCGTCCTGCTGCCGGGCAGGGGGACAGCCCGGCCGGAGCCGGTACAGGCACCCAAATTTGGCACCCAAATACAGCCCCGGGTGCTTGGGGATACCTGGCTGCCGGGCCGCGGGCTTTTTCTGCTTGAGTTTTTTCTATATTTGGGTGGTGTTTCCTCCCAGCCTGTGCCCCAGAAGGGGCTTTCTGATCCTGACCTAATTTCCATGGCTCCTTCCCAATTCCCGGTCTTATCTGGAGCTGAAAGTTAAAGTTTCCACAGGCTCCCAGCAGAGCAGGGCGCAGCTATCTCCCCAAAACAGATGGCAATTGCCGGGCTTGTTATGACTTGGGCTCCAACGGCGCCTGAGGGCTTTGGGAGGAGCCGCTGTGGGTAGGTCACAGTCACCCCCCCCCCCCCCCCCCCCCCCCCAAAAAAAGGAAGGGCTTTTTAGGAAAGCCAGGCAGAAATCGCCACTCCAGTCCTGTCTTGGAAAATTTTTCTTTAAAAAGAAAAAAGAAAAAAAGATGAGGTTAAAGGGTTTAAAGCAAGGAGCCAGCCGGGAGGGAAAAAGGAAGAGGGAAAAAGGGAAGAGGGAAAAAGGGAAGAGGGAAAAAGGAAAAGGCATTCACCCCCCTGGGCAGCGTGCAGTTATCGCCAGGGCAATGCTGGCACCCCTGAGCAGCAGAATCCCGGCCGCAGGTCCTCGTCTCCCGGCCAAGCCGCCAGCCCAGCCCTTGCACGGCAGTGCCGGGCCTGAGATTCACCAGGATGGGGACCAGCGGCAGCCACCCCAACCTGTCCCCAGGCACCCGGCCCCGGGCATCGGCAGCCAACGCTTCCCAGCCAAAGAGACGCCACCAAAACCCGTCCCCAGCATCCGTCTGCCTGCGGCGGGGCGGGGGGATGCTCACGGGCCGTGCCATCCCTCTCCACCCTGATCCCGTCCCTGCCCCGGGGAGTGGGTGCTGGGTGTGTTCACATTGCTCTGCCGTCCCCCGCGCTCCGAGCCCAGCACAGGTGGGAACAAAAACAGGCGTCACCGTCCAAGCAAGCCGAGCTCATCTGGTGATGCTCATCTCTGGCACTCACAGCCCTGAGAAGCAGCTGCTGGGTTTGATTTTTGTGCCTCCACCCCCCCAAAACCCAAAGGCATGGGGGAGAAGCAGCACCCCTCCGGCCGCCAATCCCCCTGCTCCAGCAGAGCACAGGGGACAGCGAGCAGGCGGCCGGGGGGAAATGCTTCCTCATGAGCATCTTTTTCCAACGGCAAAATCCAAAGCTGGTCCTGCAGCCGTGCGGGGAGAGCCCGCAGCACCACGGCACCTGGGAACCCGCGTCTCTCCTACCGGGTCGCTTTTCTATTCTAGGTGCTCGCCCTGAAAATCTGCGCACGCTCGCACTTCGCGGCAGCCAGGGCGTATACAGGGCCGCAGCAGGATCGCTGACATGGGTATAACTGCGATAAATTTGTGTTATTGCTTATAGCAGCCCCAAAATAAATCTACCCGCAGCAGATTTTTAGCCCCGGCACCGTGCTTGGCTCTTGAGCTGCTTCTACCTCCCCTCCCTCTGGGCAGCGGAGCAGAGGCTCCTCTCCCTCCCAGCTTCAGCGTTTTGCCCCATCCAAAAAGTCCGACTTGTCTGGGCCGGAGCTGCAAAGCTCCGCTGGAGCCCTGGGCGCTCTGCACGTCTGCAAGAGGCGAGGGTCTGGCCCGGAGCCCCCTGGCCAGCGTCGGGACCTGGCCCAGCCTGGGGACAATTTACCTGCGAGGAGCACCCAGCCGGTCCCCAGCAGCTCTGCGGGATGGCCCAGCAGCATCTGTCGAGGGAAAAAGGCTCCAAAATTGCCAGGCTTTTAGAAGGGCCCCTTCAAAGTCCACCAGGTAACGAGAGAAACGGGCCAGGCTCCCGCTGCCCTACGGACAGGATCCCCCACGCTGGCGAGGGCACCGACGCTCCCAGGTGGGACTCACCGCCTTCCCACCGACCGCTCCGCTCCTCCCCTGCTGCCTCCTCTCCCGCCCCGCTGCCGGGGGACCCTTCCCAGGGGACCCTCCGCCCCTCGTGACGGGCTTCCCCGCGGCGGGTGGCAGCTCCCCGCGCCTGGCCCCACGCCCTCCGATGCCGGCAGCGACGCCAGCGGGAGTGGCGAGCGGGCAGAGCTGCCGCATGGCTCCCGGGCGCCCCTTTCTGCCGGGGCAGGGCGGAGGGGGAGCCCCCAGGGGGGCAGAGCTGCAGTGCGCCCCAAAACCAGCCCCGTTGTGGGAAAAAAGGAGCTCGGGTGCCGGGCCAAACCGGGGAGAGCGACCCACCCAACTCCGCCCCGCTAGCAGGGGGTTCCTCTTTCAGTTCTTGCAGCCACGTAAAGGAGAATCACGGCATCCTTTGGTTGGAAAAGACCTTTGAGGACACCGAGTCCAACCTTCAGCCTGGAGAAGAGAAGGCTGAGAGGGGACCTCATCAACACCTACAAATATCTCAAGGGTGGGGGTCACGAGGACGGAGCCAGACTCTTCCCAGTGGTGCCCAGCGCCAGGACAAGGGGCCAGGGGCACAAACTGAAGCAGAAGAGGTTCCAGTTGAACGGGAGGAAGAACTTCTTGACTCTGAGGGTGCCCGAGCCCTGGCCCAGGCTGCCCAGGGGGGCTGTGGAGTCTCCTTCTCTGGAGATCTTCAACCCCCGCCTGGTCGCTGTCCTGTGCTCTGGGTGAGCCTGCTTGGGCAGGGGGGTGGCACTGGGGGAGCTCCCGAGGTCCCTTCCAACCCTGGCCATTCTGGGATTCTGGGATTCTGTACCTGCCCACAGCTAAACCAGGTCACCAAGGACCGCCTCCGCCCCTGGTGACGGGTGATGTCCCAGATCACTTCCATGCCCCGGGCTGGGGACATCTGTCATCCCCACTGGGTCATCGTCCCTCCTGCCCCTGGGAATGGAGCCCAGCTCCCCGCGCGGAGCGGAGGTTGAGCGCATCCCCCCAGTTTGCTTGCGGTGGGGGCCAGGGCCTCCAGCAGGCGCTGAACCACTGGTCCCGCTGCGAGCCGCGTTTTCCCCCCACTGTAAGGGACTAAAAACTTGTCTCAAGATCGGTGGCAGGCAAGTTTAACTACCGAAGCCTAATCACCACCACAACTGAGCGGGACAGTTTAATCACCAAGGCAGACCAAGGCCCGGGCCCAGGGGCGACCGACGATGGGGGCTCGGAGCCGCTGGGATTTTCGAGCACCATCTAGCGACGGTACTGGGCATGCACCCCACTGCCAACGGGGAGGCCTGGCTATGCAAAACAGGTCTTGACTATGCAGGAGGACAACCCTGTAAAAAGGGGGAACCAAGAGGAGCGTCAGGGAAGATCTACCCTCCACCAGATTCGAAGATAGACCAGGCCACCAGCCGCTCAGACTGCTCGGACAGCTCGTAGACCCATGGTGGCGGCTATCGCAACACTCCCGAGCCGTTTGGTTCTCCCCCTCTTTCCCTTTCTCACCTTTCCTCTCTTTCTCTGCTTTTCTCTCGTGTATTTGTTGCTGGCCAAATAAAGTGACTTGGCACTTGACTCCGTTTTGAGTCTTAATTCTGTTCCCGAGAACGTGAAAGGAACCTGGTCACGATAAAACATTGAAGTTCATCAGAAGTTAAGCCCAGCCACCCCCAACCTCCCAGAATTATCTGAGGTCGGTTGGAAAGCCAGGGGGTTCAACCTCTGCCAAATTGTTCAAGCCAACAGTGGATCGTGACACCCGCCCAGGGAGCACCCGTGCCCCGCAGGCTTTCCAGAAAGGGAATTCCAGGGTAAGGGAGAGACGCTCCTGGGGCCAGCGGAGTACCCAGGGACCGAGTTTCATGCTCCAGACCGAGGAGCGGAGAGGGATGAGAGACTTGGGAAGGTTTCAGCTCACCGGGAAAAGCTTTTCCAGCCCTGCCAAGCCGTGGCTGGCCCTGCCTGACTCCCATGGAGCCCCAAAACCAGAGGGAGGTGGATGCTGGGGCGGGGCAGCTACGTGCAAAGCATGAAGAAAAGGTGGGTGGACGCAGGCGGCGGCGGGTCCAGAGCACCAGGACGGTGGCACTGTCCATACCCAGCCCGGCTCCACCAGCCCCCCCCGCCAGCTCCCTGCCAGCAAAGCACCCAGCCCGTACACCGTGGCCAGCCCGGTGCTGGCCTCACCATCCCTTTTCCCACCTCCCGACCCTTCCTTTCTCTCCCTGTCTCCTTCCAAATAAATACGCCCCTAATTACTTCCCCCCACCATTGGTCCTGATGTCGCGACGCCCACCCCCCAGTTTAGCATTCCCAGGCGATCCCCGCTTTGGCACCTCGGCAACGCTGCCCTTGCAGGGCTGCTCCCCAAGAGGTCCCCAGTGCTCCCCACTGCGCCGCTTCTCATCTCCTCCGCCACCCGCGGCTCCTGCGCCCGCGCTCAGCTTCGCTGCTCCTCCCGTTGCAATCGCTTTGCTCTGCGGTTTTCTCTGGCCTAGACAGGCTGCTTAGGCGTAGGCTTAGGTGTAGGCGTAGGCTTAGGCTTAGGCTAGAGCGTAGGCAGTGGCTGCATCAGCCACCCGCAGCCCCGGCGGGCAGGACGGGCCATTTTGGACAGGAAAGCCGATGACCTTTAAGACAAGCAGAGCTTACAATTAGCTCGGTACGAGGATGCCAAGCAAACGCTTTTGGTTTGTTTTTTTTTTTTTATCATTATTTTTCGCGTTAAGGGGAGGGGCTGCTCCCGCTGGGATTCCGCCTTTCCTGTTGTTTCGTGGCCAGCTGTGCGTTTTCATTTGGAATTGAGCTCCGTTTCCCTCCACGCCCAAGCAGAGCGCAGGTTCTCTGCTCCCATCGCTTGGCCGCTAGAGGCAGGGCTGGGGCTCTGCGGGGGCATCTCACACCCCCCCCCTGGGCACCTCACACCCCCCCCTGGGCACCTCACACCCCCCCCGGGCATTTTGCCAGGGCAGCGAAGGGCGGCGGCGTTCTGCGTGCAGCCTGTGGAAGCGCATTGGGTTTGTGCGGCAAGGTCTTGGGAGTGGGGGGGCTACAGGGGGGGTTTCTGTGAGAAGCTGCTGGAAGTTTTCCCTGTGTCTGCCGCTGGCCAAGGCCAAGCCCATCAGCGATGGTGGAAGCGCCTCTGGGATAACGGATTTAAGAAGGAAAAAAAACTGGCTGCGGCTCCAGTAGCTGGAGAGAGAAGAGAAGTGAGAGGATGGGGGAGAAAACAGCCCCGAGGACACCAAGGGCAGGGCAGGAGGAGGGGCAGGAGGGGCTCCAGGCGCCGGAGCAGAGATTCCCCTGCAGCCCGTGATGAAGACCATGGTGGGGCAGGCTGTGCCCCTGCAGCCCATGGAGGTCCATGGGGGAGCAGATCCCCCCCTGCAGCCCGGGGAGGTCCATGGGGGAGCAGATCCCCACCTGCAGCCCAGGGAGGACCCCACGCCGGAGCGGGGGGACGCCCAAAGGGAGGAGGCTGTGACCCCGTGGGAAGCCCACGCCAGATCAGGCTCAAACCCCCCCAGCGAGCTCGGGACCTCCGGGAAGCTAACAGCGGCCGAAAGCAGCGCAAGGGCACGGCAGCAAGACCCGAGGAGGAAAACCCAGCTTGTGCCAAGGAGCAGCGGCTCCAGCCTCTCCACCTCCGGAGCAGCACGCGGCCCGGGCGGCCCTCGGCAATGGATGCCCCAACGTGCAACAGCAACGTTTGGGGTGGCCGTGCCCCTGGGGGGGTCTTAGGAAGACACCAAGGGGTGAAGCTTTCGGGCGGCGGGCAGGGATTTCGTGTGCTTGCAGGACGAGCTGCCAGGGGTGAGCGTCACCCGCCCACCGCTCCCACCACGTCCCCATCACCCACAGCCACCCCTTCATTTGACTGCCCCAAAGGGTAAATTCGATCAGCCGGGCCACTCCGGCCACGCTCATCCTTCCAGCTTGCTGGGAGGAAACTTTAAAAAACGTATTCTCCACTTAATCTTAGATCAACTACCTGCAAAGCCGAGGCAGGTTTTGGCGGGCGCTTCGCTCCTTTTGCAAGAATTTTAAAAGCTCCTCCGGGCGCTTGCATTGCACCCTGCAGATTTTGGGGGGGGGCTGGGAGAGCCCCAGCAGCGAACGCAGCAGCACCCCACGTGCAAATGATGGCTGCGAGCAGTCGTCTGCGCCCCCGCCGCATCGGGCCAGCGCGGCTGGTTGTGGTTGGAAAGAGATCAGAAGGGCAGGCGACCGTCAGCAGATGTGAAAGCCGTGCCACGGGCCCCCCGGTCCTCTCCTCCCCCCCCCCCCGCTGCTGCAGCCCCGAAGGCACGCGGGGGCGACCGTCAGGCTCTGCCCGGAGCCAGAAGCGTGCAGATGAACGAGGGAATTGCGTTTTCTGGCCCAAACCAGCGCCCCTGTTGCAGACAGCGGCCGGAGACCCCTCCACCCCCAGCAGGACCGAGCCCAGGACGCCACGGGCACGGGGCAGCCGGCGCCTGCGCAGCCCCTTCTGCGCCCCCCAGGCTGGAGGGGACAAACTGTCCACCCCCTACAGGGTGATGGGGAAAGGCTCACGAGTGCTGCCCTGGACAGCAGCATGCTGGGGCAGCCTGGGCAAGGAGAGGCTTTGCCGTGGCCAGCGTGCCCCTGGCCACCACCAACATCCACGCGGAGGGGTCTGCGCATAGCTTTGCGTATTGGGGAGGGGGGGGGGTCCTGAAGTTCTCTGCCCAGGATTAAATGAGAGGGAAAAAACCAAGCGGTGGGTAAGGAGGAGCCCGATTCAGCTGACCCGTCGCGGTGAAGGAGGTGGTGTCTGGGCTCCTAAGCCCGTGCCCACCAAAGCGGCGCCGCCCGAAGCCTCGGCAGCAACCGCGATGCCGAGCGTGCTGCGGCCACTGCGTCAAATCGGCACGGGTAGCCACGGCACGCGTCCCCTGGGCTCTGAGCAACCCCTGAGATGCTCCTTCCCTCCAAAGAGCGCGGCTGAGCCCCAGCAGGACGGGACAGCTGGGGTTGGTGGCCCTTCCGGCGATGCGCGAGCGCGAGCCCAAGCCCCGGCGCGTGCGGGGTCACCTGGAGCAGGTTGCCCAGGGCCGTGTCTGGGTCGGGTTGTGCGGTCAGCTTTCCACCCACAGAACTGATAAACCCTCTCGTCTAACTCACACTTTGCCAGATTCTCTGTGAGGGTGCTACGGGAGATGGTGTCAAACCCTTACTGAAGCCAAGGTGGGTGACACCCGCTGCCCCCCCCTTGGCCACCGAGCCGGCCACCTCATCGCAGAAGGCTACCGGCTGGGTTAAGCCGGATTTCTCATTCATAAATCCACGCTGCCTCCTCTTGATCACCTTCATGGACCATGGGAAATGGTTCCCAGGATTGGCCGCTCCATCACCTGCCCGGGGACTGAGATGCGGCCGACTGCCCCGTAGTTCCCCGGGTCCTCTGCCTTGCCCCTTTCTGAGGACAGGAGCTCTCCTCCAGTCTTCAGAAACCTCCCCCCGTTGCCACAACCTTTCAAAGACTGTCAGGACCGGCCTCGCGATGCCACCAGCCAGCTCCCTGGGGACGCACGGGTGCGTCCTCGCGGGGTCTGTTGGCACGTCCAGTTTGCTTGGGCGCTGCCTCACCCGATCGCCTCCCACCTTGCCATGGACTTTCCCCAAGCCCTCGGATTGCTGGAGACCAGTCTTTACTGGTAAAAACCAAGGTGAAGGCGGCATTGGGTGCCTTGGTCCTTTGTCACCGGGTCCCCCACCCCTCCGGCAGCAGCCCCAAAGGATGATACTCAGCCATGCGGGCCCGGGATGGATTGAAACGTGGAAGAAGGAGTTATGACGGGTGGCAAGGCCATGGCGAGGAGCAACGTGCTACCTGAAGCCTTCAGAAATAGGAGGCCACGCGTATCCAGCGGAAGGAAGCTCGCTCTGAGATGCAGCCAGCGAGCGCCTGAGGTCTGCGAGCACCGAGCCATTTGCAGCTTCAAGGAAAGCCACACTGACCTTTAAGAGTTTCAAAGAGCAGACGAAGAAGGGCCTGGGAGGCAAAGCCCCGTGAAGAAGCCTCTCAGAGAAGGAAATGAACAGGCGGGGACGGTTGGTAAGGCTGCGGCAGGGGTTAGAGGCAGGGACGGGAGGCGCAGCACAGGCAAAGACCAAACCTCTGCGGTGGGCGCTGGGGGTGAGCAAAGAGGTGGAGAGGAGAAGGTGGAAACGGGGGGACGTGAAGAGCATCACGGAGCAAACGTGGCCAGCCTTGTGTCCTCTCCCTTCCCCCCCCCCCCCCCCCCCCCCCATATTAATTTCTGCCGTTTCCTCCCCGCTTTGCACGCAGGGTGCGCTGCCTCCCGCGGCGCTGAGCCCCTGGCTGCGTGTGCTGGGGCTGTGGGGTGGCAGGAGGAGCTCCCGAGCAGGCCCCTGAGAGAGGAGCCTGGGGTCTCCCGGCTGATGCGTTTGGCAAATGACACCGGTGTCACACGACGGACAAAAAAAAGGACGAGCGCGAGCGGCGCCTCGCTTCTGGAACCTGGCTCTGGGGATCCCGGTAAAGCCAGCACCCCAAATCCTGGCCCTCTGGGCTGGCCAAGAGACAGCCTTCCCCCTAATCGTGCCTAAGGTGGGCTGAGCATAGCAGGAATCAAACGTTAGCCCAAAACAAGAGGGGGAGAAAAGCAAGCCAAGTCTTGCAGAAGGAAATGATGCTCAGTCTCCCTATGGGCGTGTTAGAATCATAGAGTCACAGAATCACTTTGGTTGGAAAAGCCCTTTAAGATCATCGAGTCCAACCGTTCCCCTAACCCTGCCATCCCACCACTAAACCCTGTCCCTCAGCACCTCATCCATCCTTCTTTTAAACCCCTCCAGGGGTGGGGACTCGACCACCTCCCTGGGCAGCCCATTCCAGAGCCTGACAGCCCTTTCAGGGAAGAAATTTTTCCCAATGTCCAACCTAAACCTGCCCTGGCGCAGCTTCAGACCATTTTTCCCCATCCCATCGCCCGTTCCCAGGGAGCAGAGCCCAACCCCCCCCTCGCTCAGCCTCCATCAGGCAGTTGTGGAGGGCGATGAGGGCTCCCCTCAGCATCCTCCTCTCCAGACTAAAGCACAAGTGGAAACCACAGATCTGGGAAATGCCCGGGGAGGGCTGCGATTGCCCCCCGGGCTCTGGGCTCACTGACACCTCTCCCCCTCCACGCCCCCGCCGGCACCTCGCCTCGCCCAGCCCCGCTCTGCGTGAAGCCTCGTACCGCAGCCCCTCGGATACGGGGATGTGCCAGCCCAACGGGCGAGTTTGGCGAGGCAGCTCCGCTTCCCAAGCCCAAACTAAACCCCCCGCTAAGCCGAGCGGGCTCCGACACCTGCCCGGCCCGTGGCGTGCCTCTCTCCCTCGCAGAGCCGCAGCAGTTGGGCTGCGTCAGATGCGCTCGGTTCCCCTTCCCTCCCAACCTCACCAAAAAGCAGAAGGGTAAAGCAAAATTCTGCAAGCCCTTGCAGAGCTGCTCTGCCTGCTGTTTCCAGCCTTCCTCGGGCACAACCAGGGAGGGGTCGGTCCTTCCGCCGGTCCCCCGTGTACAATCTCATTCCAAGAGGCTGTCGCCTGCCCGGTTGCTCAGCCCAGACCCCATTTTTAGCCCCCCAGCAGCCGTCAGCAGCGCCCAAAGTGCCCAAAGCTTCCCTCGGCCGAACGCGCCGTAAGGGAGCCCCCCTGGTCCCAGCTTACCTCATTTCTGCGACGAAAGCATCCAGGCGCCGCTCAGCCCGCTCCGGAGATCCGAATCCCACGGGGGAGGGTTTAACCCCTCCCTCCCCGAAGCGCAGGTCCGGCCGGCGGACGCCCAAGGCGAGCCAGGCGCTGGCGGCGTGCGCAGCTTCGAGGCACCGCGGTTCCCTCTCCCTCCGCTCTGGCACCGCACGAGGCCACCGCAGGCGCCACCCGGGTCCGGCTCTGCCAAGGGGAAGGGGACAAGGGAAGGGTGGAGGAGTCGCGGGGCGGCCCCCGCGCCCCCCGCAGCAGCAGAAGGGCTCCTCTGCAGGCTGGCAGAGGGCCAGGGCTCGGCTCCTGCCCCTTGCTTTCATCCGCTGGGGAGCAGCGGCTCAGCCTGGGGTGCCCCAAAGCGCAGCCCCTGGGTGGGCACCCCAGGGGTGCTTTCCCTGGGAGGGGACGGGGATGCTGCTGCCGGGGCGTGGGCGTTCCTGCGGGATGAGCGGATATGCAGGCTCAGCTCCAGGTCTTTGTTTTCCTCCAGGACTGAGATTATTTCATGGTTTAACGGACACGGGGTGGGGGGGACCAAGAGGTTGTTCTGCTGCCCGACCCTTGCAACGGGCTCCGTGGGTGCCGAGGACCAGACCTGCACCCCAGCATCCTCCGGTGCCCGTGCAGGCTCCCTGGGGACGGCAGAGTCCCCAGTGGGGGGGCAGGCAGACCCCTGGCCATGCCGAATATCTGAATTCCTTCAGATATTACACCTGACATAACCTGAGGAGCGAAAGCCATGTTTCCTGCATACTTATTTGCTGCTGCTTGGCTTTTTTAAGTGCTTTCATCTCTCCTACGACTCACGGCCTCACGTTAACCACACTGGTAGATCTCTCTTTACCTAACGCACGTTTTCAGCTTCTGTGGCTTCACTGAACCACAGGAACGCCGCTTTTTTTTTTTTTTTCTTTTTTTCCCTGGTGCCAAGCTCCACCATCACGAACGCCGGGCGGGCTCAGTGGGCGCGGGGCGGGCGGCCATGGGGCCAGGTCTTGCCCCCGGGGCCGGAGAGCGCTCGGTGCGAGCGGGAAGGAAGTGAAAGCGGCGCAGGCGGCTGCCTGGCGCTCTGCGGGAAAAGCTTCCTCCCCTTGCTGGCAGCAGAGCGGGGGTGCTGGGGGCGGCCGGGGGTGCTGAGCCCTTTCCATCCTGCCTGGGGTGGGGGGGGGGGAGGGAAGGTGCAGCCCCCGCCGGAGCGGGCTCCTCATGCTCGGTGCGTCCAACGTTGTCTTCAGCAGCGTCACCCCCACCGGCGGAGGGGCGCCCGCAAGGCAGCGCCCGCACTCTCCACGCTCCGTCCGCTCCATCTGTCTGTCCGGGGCAATCCTGCCCCGCAGCCTGCCCATCCCGCCTGTGCCGGCTGCGATTTGGGGATGCCGAGGGCTCCTCTCCGCCTTTCGTAGCATCCGTTAACAACGGGGCCCCGTGTTTTGGTACAGACTAACTGGCTTCCCGTGGAACCCAGGGGGAAGCAAAACCGATCTATGCCCTCGCCGCAGTTTAAAGGTGCCTGAAAACGCCGGCGCCGCTGGGGGGGACGTGGCCTGTTCATTTTAAACTGGAGTTACGCAGCTCAGCCTTCTTCCAGCCGTGCGTGCAGTTTTGGGGAGGCGGCAGCACGTGCCAGGGACTCCAGGCTAGGAAAGCCCCATCTCCTGCCGCTTCAAGGGGAGGTTTCCAAACGGCAGCGGAGGGCCCTGCTGCTTCGGGGTGCCGAGGCCAAGCACGCTTCATCGTAGGAAAGGTCTGCTCGACCACGGCTCGGCACGCTTACAGAAATAAGGACAGCTTTTCAGGGCAAAGGATCTTCACGTAATGCTTTAATATGACAAGGCTGTTGGCAGCCAAGCTGGGACACGTCATTAAAATGCACGTAATGCTCTCCGTCCCCCCTCCAGTCAGGGTGAGCCTACGGAGCCAAGCGTCCCGTGGATGCAGCGATGGTTTGCCGCCGCCTCAGGCACCTCTCTCCCGCGCCGGGTGCCTTCGTGCTCTCCAGAAGTCTCAAGGAGAAACGAAAACCAGCTCACCCCTCGGATTCAGGAGCGGCTGCCTCTCTGCGCTCCGCCGCTCCCCATCCTTTCCAGCCTGGGCTCAGCCTGCGGAGCTGCCGGAGGGGAGCGCCCAGGGCACAGCGTCGGTGACAGAAACGTCCTCGTTGCGTTGAGGCACCGCTACCTTCCGCAAAGCTCCCGCCGGAGGCAGCTCCCAAAGTCAACACCGGAGACGGGAGGGCCCAGTGTGGGGTCTTGGTGGATCAAGAGACATTATGGATGAGTAGACGACCTCCGGTGTCGGTCTTGTCGGCGGCTGCTCGAAGGCGTCTCCCACTGTGGCATAAACGGTCACCATGTCCCCCACCGCGTGGGACTCCACCACCCTGGAGACCTAGAGCAGTGCAAAGGCGACACCAAAGATGAGAGCCTTCTCCAGAGGCTGTGCCGGGACCGGGAGGGGTCCAGAGCTACCGCCCCCCCCGCCCGCCGCGCAGAGGACGGAGCGATGCAAAGCCCAGGTGGCGTTGCCCACTGGTCCCAGCTCCCCCACCCCACGATGGCAGAACTGGCTCAGCCCAGCAGGGACACGGTGGCGGGGGGGATCTGCTTTGCCCAAGGACCTCTTAGGCATAACAGACACAGCCCAGAGAGCTCGATGGGCGCTGGAGACAGGAACGAAAACCTCTGCTGAAGTTCTGCTGTGGTTTCCAGAGCAGAGAGCACAGGGTGGGGAACTTCCCCTCGACCTCGGCTATTTTCACCAGAAAAAAGGAATAATCAGAAACCCCTCCTTGCCCTCTTTATGTGGAACCAGAGCTAGGCTGGTAGGATCTCTGGAGTACTCCAGGTCCTCGGGGACGCCCGCCACCCCCGCAGGGTCACCTCCCCAGCACTCCATGGTGGGCAGAGGAACGACCCGAGCCACCTGGGTCTCACATCTCCTCCTTAGGTTTCTTTGCCTCCTTCTCTCTGCTTGCTTTGGTTTTCACAGGTATGGCTCTGCACGGGCCGGGCCCCTGCCCCATCCACACCCATCCCTGGAGAAGGGCTTAAACATGAATTCACGGGACTGGGAAGTGTAGGGGGGGGATGATTTATCTGCACATTTCCCCGTGTTTGCACCGGCTTTAAGCATGGGGGGGCAGACTGGGTGATCTCCGGAGGGCCCTTCCAACCCCAGCCGCTCTGGGATTCTGGGATTTAACCATCCCACGTTGTCCTCGCTGCTCTGGCCAAAGCTGCTTGGCCACGAAGGTGAAGCCTCGTGCTGGCTGGGGGCTGATGGGGGGGGGGGGGGGGGGGGGGGGGGGAGCGTGCAGCTGCGGAAGGGGCAAACGCCCTGCAGCCTCCCCGTACAGCAGCGGATTCACTTCCCGATTTTATAACCGGCACACGATTCTTGCGGCTCGGAAAACGGAGCCAGCAGTTCCCAGGCACCCAGCTGCCTACGCCCGGGAGCTGCCAGGGTTCCCCCCGTACCTGCGGCTCTTTCGTCGGTCTCCTCTTCTGCTGAGCTGCACCGAGGAACAAAAAAAAAAAAACCAAAAGAGAGTTTTATTCTCCGGCAGACACAGCGCCGGCCCGCGCCTTCCAGTGCTGGGGAAGCAGGGTTACCCTGCTGGCGCTGGGGGGGCGCTGGGGTGGGTGGAGATTTCTTGAACTACTTTCTCTAAGTGCAAGCGAATTCCCCCCCTTGGAAAAAAACCGAATTTGCCTCCTGACAATGGCATCCTCAGGGGTGAAGGGCTTGAAAACAGCACTGATGGAAGCCGTGGGGACCTGCACCTCCCTGGCTTATTTTAAAGTACCCCAAGGTTCTCCCCCCAGCTCGTGTTTTAAAATACCAGGGGATGGCCGTGGCCACGCGCGGGGGATGCGTTTCGGAGCCCTGGGAATTGTTCCTCCGTTACAGACTCGCTATGCTGCGGTGTCTCTGTTCGGTCCCGGCCCCTTGAGACGCCCTGGGCAGCCCCCCGGCGCGGGCGGAGGGGGCAGGGCTGGGAGGTGCCCTTACAGGAGGGGGTGTTTTGGTGCGAAGAGCAGCGCCCAGGCAATTCCTGAGCCCTCCGCTACCTTTAGCACCCGAGAACGCGCCTGGGCGAGCTGGAAGGTGCCACCCGGGAGGGTGAAAAGCCGGAGCAGACCCACTCACCCCGGCGCCGTATCCAGAGGACGAGCCCGAGCAGCAGCAGGAGGAGGAGGACGCCAACACCAATTCCGACCTTGTAGAAAAGGTCGTGGGCCGTGCCTGCTGCGAGAAGGAAAACAGGCGGCGTCAGGGCTTTCGGCAGGCGCAACCGCAGCGGCTCCACCGCCATTCCTAGAGCATTCCTGCCGACTGCAGCCCTCGCCCCCGGGATCAGGGAGCAGCTCGAGGAGCCGCTTCCTTTTCCAAAAGGAAAGGCTGCATGGCAAACCGCCCCCTGCACCGACGGCTCCACTAGGAACAGGTTTCCCAGGCAGGCACCGTGCCGTGGGGGTGGCCGCAGCTCCGACACCACAGCCCCCGGGGGTGCGGGGCCCAGGGGCTGCGGGTGCTCAGCATGGAGCCAGGCAGGGCTCGGGCTCACAGCCGCCCCCCGGGGTGGGTGATGGGCGCCTTCCCCTGGCCCCCCAAAGCCATGGGGGGGGCTGCGGGTGCTCAGCATGGAGCCAGGCAGGGCTCAGGCTCACAGCTGCCCCCTGGGATGGGTGATGGTCACCTTCCCCCGGCCCCCCAAAGCCATGGGGAAGTGTGGAGGCCGGGCGGGGGGGCTCCCTGCCCACACCACCAGGACGATGGCCAACAGCTTCACCCTATGCTGGCCAGAGGCTGGGATTTGTGTGCCAGCCCAAAAAATATTCTCAAGGATATTTCTATCCTGGAGAGAGCAGGAGTCACGGGCACGTCCCCCAGCGCTGCCGGAGGGGGCAGGGAAGGAGCTCGCCGGTCCTGGCACTGAAAGCACGGATGCCCAGGTCCTGGGTAGAGCGATGGGCACCGCCCTGTGCCAGATTGTGCCACGGGGATCATGCCACGTACCCTGTACGTCGGGTGGGGGCAGAGTCGTTGGCAGGGAGGAAGGTGCTCTGGGTCGTGCCCGGAGGGACGGCAGAGATGCAGCGAAGGAGGCAAAACCCAGGGAGGGAATCGGGAATTTACAGAATGCAAAGCTGGGACTTCAAACCCCCTCCACGTTCGCTGTGGAGGGTGACAAACCAGGCCAGGGGACAGCGAGGAACAGAGACACTGGCATGGGGCACAGCGTCCGGACCGCGTGGCGGCACAAATACAGACACCGGACATCCGCAGGTTAAAGCAGGAGCCCACCCTGCCACGAGGACCGGGCTTCACCCCCTGCCCTGTGGCACACGCGTCTTGCCCAGGAGTAGCCAGCGGCCAGCTGGTGAGATTTCCTTACCCCGTGAAGCCACGGATTCATCCCCAAGCACCCGGCTCTCCCCAGTGCATACTGGATTCCCTCCAATGCAGGACCCAAGCCCGGCGCGGAGGTTTCCCAGCCCAGCTCTCTCACCTGCAGCCATCCCGGGAGGGCAAACGCGAGGCGGGCGAAGGAGCCGCTCTCAGGTGGCGAGACCCAGCGGCACAGGAAGCCTGGCACACGGAGCGGGCAGGGCAGGGCACGGCAGGGAGGGTTTCCTGCCGCAAAGCACCGCGGCAGCCATCCCGAGAAATCCCCCCTGCACCTCGGCAGCTCGTCCCTTTGAGAAGGGGACAAACACCCCGGCAGCACCCGCTCCGTCCCGAACACGGGGCCGGGGCAGCCCAGGAGGTCTCTGTGATGAGCAGGGTCCCGCTTGCACTCACCTGGGGGCTCAGGGGTGAAACGCTGCTCGTGCACGGTCAGGGTGATCTGCTGGCTTTGGTACCCGGGTCTGAAGGTGACATTGTAAATCCCACTGTCACTCAGCTGCAGGCCCCGCAGCAGCAGGGACCCGTTCTTGGGGAATAACTCAGCACGGCCACGATACGCGTCGTGGGAGAAACAATTTTCAGAGCAGCCACTGGGAACCCGCCCAGCACCCACGGAGCAGTTCTTCAGCGTGCAGGTGATGAGCGGGACCGTGCTGTTACCGAACGTCCAGAGGATGGACACTGGGAAGCGAGGGGCACCATCAAATCTGTAGGAGACGGGCAGGAGCACGGGCTGACCCACGGTGCCGTTGATGGAACCCTGATGGATTTGGACGTGGACAGCCAGGGTTCCCCCTGCCAAGAAGGGGACGGGGCAGCTCAGCGCCAGGCCGTGCCCCACGGCACGAGAGCAGGGGCTGGAGCCGCTGCCCCGGCCCCTCTTCACGCGCAGCCCCGTGCGGGCGCTGGCAGCCCCCCTGGCACCCCCACCCCCTCCGCTGCAGCCCCACGCACGGACACCGTGTCCCAGCAACCCACATTTTGGGGGGTGGCGGTGGTTTTAGGGGGGACCCAAGCTCTGGCAGCGAAGGGCTCTGCCTCTCCAGGGCGTCCCAGGGGCTCAGCCCGGCCGTAAGCTGGGGCAGCGGCCCCGGGGGGGGCGGAGAGGGGGGCTCCAAGCACCCAGCACCCCCCGGGTTTGCCTGCGCCCCGGTCGGAAAGGGGGAGCAAAGGCACAGCCCCCTCCTGCTCTGCACCTCCCGGGGGACGGAGCAGCCCCGGCCACCGTGCCCCTGCCCGGCACCGGTCCCCGCGGGCCACTGGCGAGCTGTCACCACCGCCCAGCCGAGAAGCCACCGGGGTGTCCCCCCCCCCTCAGCACCCCCAGCCCCGGCTCAGCCCAGACTCACCGAGGAGCAGCAGGAGGGAGCCGAGGCTCCAGCGGGGCCGGCCGGGGGACATCGTCTGCCCTGGGGGCTGGGCCCCCCCCCCCCCCCCCCCCCCACCGCAGGGGTTATTGGCGAGCGTGCAAACCCGGGCTTTCTTCCTGTGCTCGGCAATCGCAGCCCGCAGGCTGCTACGGGCACCGGCGGGGGCACCCGGGGAGGAGGGGGAGGAGGGGGGGGAGAGGGGGGGCCGGGGGGGGGGCGCCAGGGGCGAGCCGGCCCCCACTCCCCGCTGGTGCTCCCCAGGGCGAAAGGGTTCGCAAAGCGCCCGGCCCGGGGTGCAAGGGTGAGGGCAGGGGGGCGGAGCTGCCCGAGCCCCCCCGGGCAGGGTGCGGGCTCCAGGGAAGGGTTGAACCGCGGCGTGGGGGTGCCTGTGCCGGGGGGCTGCTGCTGGGGACAGGGGGGTCCGAGCCTGGGCAGGTGGAGGGCGAGGACAGGGGTGGGTGTGAGGGGGCTCCCCATGCCCCCCGCCAGCTCCTCGGGGTGCCCTCCTGCGCAGCCCCCCCTCTGCTCCCCAGTCACTGACGACCAGCACCGGGGGAGCCAGGGGGGAGCCAGGTGTGGGGGGCCCCCCCCTCAGGCAGCCGCCCCCCCCCGAGAGACAGCCGGAGCAGCAGCAGAGCCCCCCCCGTCTATTTTATCTTTCTCTCAGTTGCCGCTGCTGCGGGACGATGGTGGCTTCGTGGGGCGGGGTAGATAAACCATGTCGTGCTCCTTCCCCCCCAAATTTCTGACCTTCTGCGGTTCAGGAGAGCGCTGCGTGGTCACCACCCGCTGCGTCCCCATATCCTTGCAGCTCAGCATCATCCCCGCGCCAGCTTTTGCATCCCCCAGGTCGGCGTCTGCCCGCCCCGTCCCAGGCTTACCGAGGAGCAGCAGGATGGAGCCGAGGGCGCAGCACCCCCGCGGGGAGCTCCCGCCTCGCTGCCCTTGGAGGTGCAGTGAAGGCGCAGTCGTGATGAGCTGAGCATCCGCGCTGAGCGCAAAATTTGCTTGCAGAGGTGTCTCAGATGGGGGGGGGGGGGGCAGCAGCCGGCAGCTCTGGGCTGTTGGCTTTTACCCACTTGCGGCAGCCCTGATGAAGTCTGGCCGCCTCCGCAATCTCTTTTTGGCTCCGAAGGACGATACCTGCTGACACTGTCATGACATGGGGGGCCTGGGGTGCTGGGACACAGCCAGCCCTGGGGGGGCTCAGGGAGGTGCGGGAGGGATGAGGGACCATCAGAGACCTCCGGTGGGGAGGCTGGAGGGTCGGTGTCAAAGCAGGCGGGGGAACAGGATGGGGGCAGGGACGTTTCAGGAGGTGGATGAAGGCGCTGCAGAGGATAGCGATGGTCAGGGAAAGAGCAGCGCGTTCCGGAGGGCAGGAGAAGCCTGTAAGGATTTGGGAGCAAAGGAAAATCTGCGAGGATGGCATTTCATCTGAATATTTACCTTTTTATAGGGCGTTGCTTTTTAAGTGAATAGAAATCATACCGGTGTCCGATAAACAAGCCCTCTGCTAAGGGCAGCCGAAGCAGGAGGGTTCCGGGAGCCCCGGGAGCGGTCCTGGCCTGCCGAGGGCGAGGTGGGTCCCGCTCCCAAGCCCCGGCAGCGATGGGACAGAGCCCGGCCCCCAGCACAGGCAGGGTCCCTGGGCAGGCAGCCGCCGGCAGATCGGCACAGGCAGCGACCAGCGCTTCCACCGGCACCCCCATACCCATACCGGGGGATGAAGGATGCAAAGGGCCCGATCCTGCTCTTGCTGTCCAGCCGGTGGTGCTCACAGCTGGCCGGTGGGGCTCACAGGGGCTCGCATCACACAAACACCCCCCCCCCCCCCCCCCCCCCCGCAGCCAGCCCAGGCCCGTGTGCTCCCTGGCACCCAGCCCCAGCCCTGCTCTCCCCCTCGCCCCTGGCCCCAGTCCCCTTGCCCTGCTCACCAGCCCGGCTTCAGGTTTGCTGCGAGGTCGGGCACGAGCACAGACCAGAGAGCCCACCCGCAGAGAAAACAGCTGGGAACTGCCCCTGTCACCCCACTTCCTCCATTTGTCCCCCTTTCCTCTTTACTTTGCCGTGCTTGTTCTTCCCCCCTGACTCCCCCCAAATAAAAAACCCACCCTCCATCGCTTTTCACCCCATTCTGCTCCCGCTGCGCCCAAATTCAGCATTTCTGGCACCATTCCCTGGGCAATCCAGCATCCCCGCTGGGGGATGCAGCCCAACAATCCGCTCCTCCGCTCTCCAAGACAAACGCCGGTGAGGTCCTCGGTTTCACGACAGCACAGCAGAACAGGTCTCTTCCCACCACAGCCCCGCTGGAGGTGCCTCCTTTCTCACCTCCAGCCCTCAGAAATAAACCCCAAACCACAGATGCTGCAGAGGGGGTCACCTCCAAACTGAGCCACCAGGGCCACCATCCCCTTCTCCTGGCCCAGCTCAGGAACCCTTCGGTCCCACAGCCCCCCCACGGCTCAGACCCTTCCGGACCTACCTGGGAAGGGCAGGATGGGGCAAGTGACCGGCACCATGGGGTTAGGTCTCAGGAAGGGCAGAGCTTGCAGCAGCCGGCCCCAGGCAATGCCTGTATGCGGGGCTCCGCGCCCACACTCCTACGGCCAGGATTTCATTTTTGGGAGGGTGAAAGCAAATCAAAACCCCTCAAGAGTTAGAAGCATCAAGAAACTGAAGCCTCATCTCAGCGTGGCTGAGAAATACTCAAGCTAAAGGAAAAAAAATCACTATTCCACCACGACCACTTTGTATTTCAGTACGAAGGAATCCGCTTACAATCACAGCCCCCAGGTCACCACCACCCACCTCGCCCCCGGCCAGAGGCTGCTCTCACCTCTTACCGTGCATCTCCCCAAGTTACACCCATGGAGAACTTCGTGTTCATCAACATTTGATGGCCACGTTGGCCTGTGTGACGAACACATCCCCCTTGGTGACTGGCAAGGCTTTCGGGATTTCTACAGCACTTACCCCGGGTACGTGCTGGGGCACCCCCAACTCCAGCATCTCTGCTGGACAACACCCTCTGCAGCATGATCCAACACCACCAAAACCACCCAGTTCCCCCAGATTTTGGGGGAGACAAGCTGGGAAGAAACTGCCCAGCTCCCCCAGGTTTTGGGGGGGGGGTGGGGGCAGGCTGGGAAGAAACCACCCAGTTCCCCCCAGTTTGGGGGGGGGGGACACAAGCTAGGAAGAAACGTCCCAGTTCCCCAGGTTTTGGGGGGACAAGCTGGGAAGAAACTACCCAGTTCCCCCAGGTTTTGGGGGGGGACAAGCTGGGAAGAAACCGCCTGGGTTCCCCAGGTTTTAGGGGGGGACACAAGGTGGGAGGAGTAAAGCTCCTTCCCTTCACTTTTAGCCTGGAAACAGCCAGCACATTTGAGATATAAGGGTACCTTTTCCTCGTGAGCACTATCTAATTTTGGGAGGCAGCAGGCAGTCTCCTTCACGGCTTCCTCCACAAAAATGCCCTGGGAATAGCGGAGAATCCCCCACCTCGCCACGCAGCGGAGAGCCCGGCTGGCTGTGGCCACTCACAAAAGGCAGGCGAGAGCCAGAAGGAAATGCCAACGGCTGCAAGCGGGTGGGAAGGACGCAGCAATTAAATGAACATCTTGCAGGAATCAGGAATAAACCCAAAACCCGGAGGGCAAGGCTTACGTGCACCCTTTATCCAGGGGATTTGCTGAGGCACAGCCTGGTGAGGGGCTGTCCCTGCGTGGAGCGGCCTTGGGCTGCGTTCCGAGAGCTCATCCCAGGGGAGCGCGGAGCCAAATTACACCTCCTCGAGGGCTTGGCGAGGTGTAACCCAGCCACCCAAACACACTCGCTCTTCCTCCTTCCCTAAACTTCCCCAGGGAACAGTTTTGCCCCTGCTCGCGCCTCGCCGAGCGTGAAGCCTCGCCACCCGTGATTGACGTTAACGCGCGCGGCAGAGATGCGAACCTCCGCCTGGAAAGGAGGGCTGGCAGCGACCCCCCCCGCCCGCGACACCCCCACTTTCTGTGGGTACCAGAACAAGGGTGCTGCTTGGCAGCCGCTTTCACCGGAAAAACCAGATTTCTGCATAAGCAAAGTTGTAACAAGCCGGATTGCGCCGCCGGAGCGAGGGCTGATGCTCTTCCCTGCGCCCGGCTGGATCACTCACGCTCTCTGTCTCTCACAAGGGCCTTTTTTTCCGCCCCCTTCTCTGTTTTTGACACTGGAGTCTGATTCAGCAAATGCCAACCATGAAACTTCTCGCTTTTATGCGCATTTAACAGTGTCCTTAACTGGTGCTGGCCGGGGATTGTTTCTTTAAACGCAAACGTTAACTCAGGCTTCTGGGAATCTTTATTCGCTGTTTCACGTCTTCTCTGCGGCTTGGTAGCAGCCTTTCACTTCTTGCTGCCTCTTACAGCTTCTGCTTTCCACCTTTTCCAGTGTTTTCAAGCCCAAATTCTTCATCAAAACCTTCTCAGTTACAATTCCCTGCTGGCGTTTCCCTGGGGCGCGGTGCTGCGAGCTCTGTGAGATGGGATTGAGCAGCCCCAGGGGGGTCCAAACGGGAATTTCTGACCCACAAAGCCTTCATTTGCCTTCATTTTTATTTTTTTTTCTCCCAGTAACATAATAAAGTTCCCTGCCTGCAAAACATTTTGAGGTTTGGCTGTTCCAAGAAATCAAACTGCTTTTGAGCAACAGGTTTTACAGGGAGCCCTAGTGGCTGATTTTACACAACCCCCCCATTTTGGCCCTTTTTTGCCTCTCTGGAGGGGTGGGATGCAGGGAGCAGAGGGGGCTCTGCCAGCCCTGCCTCCCCCAGCCCCACACCCTCGGGAGATGCCGTGAGGGATGAATTAACGGCGAGTCAATCGTGCGTATTGGTGTGGAACACCAGCAGCGCCACGGATCGCTCGGCAAATCCGGGCCTGGTGCCACCGTCAGCAGGCTCCTGGGAGCTCGTTAGGGTTCCCCCGTTGTGTCCCTAACTCTCCTAAATTATCAAAGGGGGACTGGGCGAGAGTTTGCTTCCCTCCCTCCTCTAATATACTGATCTCCGTTACATTCCCCTGCTGCCACACCACAGTTAATGAACACTAACGAACTGGAAACGAGTACTTCCCATTTGCAGTGGAGCAACATCTGTCGCCGAGGACGTAATTTCTCCGGCTAACAACTAAGGAGGTCTTTGAGGTTCAAACTGAAAATGGAATGGAGAAAGAGAGACACTGGGTAAGATCCGCGACTGCTCGGCACGCGCCCCTGCCCAGAACCGTCAGCTCGGACGAGGGGGGGCCGTGGATTCCGGAGGAGCAGGGAGGGGTCTCCAGGAGCATTTGCCGCCCCGAGGCTCGCACCTTACCTTTGCCATCTCTCAGGCCACAAAGAGCAGCCCACCCTTCCTGCGCGCCTTCGGGGCCCACCACCAGGAAACTCGCTTGCACCGCCTGCCCTTCCTCAAAATTGTGACACTGGCCACAGGCTAGTTGCCTTCCGCCTTGGGTTTCTGTGACTTCGTATCGCCCCCTTTCCACAGCGAAACTGTTCCTATCTCTCAGCCCCACAGTTCGGGTCTGAAGGAAAGGTTTTAATTAAGTTAACTTTAGGTAATTCATTTTTAGTTAACTTAGCTGAGGGTCCCTATTAAAACAGCTTCTATGTTTTCCAGTAGCCAAAAAGGAAAGAAATGAGGAGTCAAGCTAAACATGGAAATACTTTTCAGCTTAGCCAAGAAGAATCCCAGCATGGCAAGTGCATTTTTTTATATAAGAAAAGGCTTTTAATCACTAGATGTAGATTATAATTGAGGGCAGCACGGATCAAACGGTTGCAAGAGCAATACAGACATTCTTTCTCCTTTTTTGGTAGCCTCCCTTGCTACCAAACCAGTCTTTGCAGGGTTGAAAGCTGCTCGTTTCTTTTTTGTGCCAGTCCTGTGAGGAGCGAAAGGCTCCTGGCTGCACCGGAGGGGACCAAAGCAGGGGACACACCAGAAGATGACACAGAGCAATCCTGAGACCTGGGGGTGAGAACAGGGGGCTCTGCAGCACACTGGGAAGAAAGCAGAAAGCTCTGGGGCACACTGGAGGGAAAATGGGGGTTCCTGATAGGACCAGCATGTAAATGGGGGAGGCTCTGGTTTCACCGAAGGACTTGAGGACTCTGGGGAGCAGCAAGAGCTGAACGATGGGCTCTGCTGCACACCCAAGAAGGAGGGGAGTGGTGCCAAGGGGACAAAAGGGGGTCCTGGGGAGACAAGACATCAAATAGCGGGATATGGGGGGCACTGGAGGGCAAACGGGGCAGCCTGGAGCAGACCAGAGGGCAAGTGGAGGCAACTGAAGGTGCCTACAGGGTGGGGGAATTTGTTTGGGGTGCCCAGGGTTAGGTGCATCTCCATTCCCCTCGCCACCCTTCTCTGGCACGAGGGACAGCACATCCTGCAGCCCTTCAGGAACGCTCACAGGCTTTTGACCCGCAGTCCCTGGGGTGCCCGAGAGACCTGGACACAGCAGAGCAGAAGAAACAGAACCAGCGTCACTGCTGGCCCTAAAGCCACATAGGGATGGGACCTGTCATGCCCCGACTTTTGAACACTCTTCCTTGTATCTCCTGCCATCGTGTGGCCAGGGAAAGAACGAGCAAGGAGAAGCAAACGAGAAGCATGGGTTTGCTGCTCCTCACATTCATTCCACCTTTGATGGGCAAACACAGATCTATTTTCGAGCTCATGAATACACATTTTGTTCTGCTGACCACTTTATAAATCATTTATTTGAAGATTTGATTTCTTAGTTTTGGAAAAATAGCTTAAACACATACATTGGATCACCAGCGTAGGGGGAAGGAGGGGGGAGCATTGGCCAAAGGAACTGAAAAGGCTTGATTACAAAACCTGATCCGGTATCACTACAGCAAACAGAACCTGTTCTGTAACACGGCACAACACACAGCCACACCATACAGGCGGCAACTGCCAAGAAGCCCTGCTCCTTCAAATAGTTTTGATGCTCACAAGTGGCTTTGGAAGAACTCAGCCCTCTTGGGAAGTGAGGAGAGGCGAAGCACAAGGCTTAAAACAAAGCTCTCTCCAACTCCACATCTTATTGCTGGGGTAGCTGAATCAACCTGAATGATACCACGAGGAAATGTGTGTGTTCTACATTCACCGAGAACAATTTTCCCCCCAAACAGATCATGCAATCACCTTGAGGAGTGCGTTGGCTTGGGGTTGGCTCTTCAGGAGGAGGTTGGTGTCTGAAGACCACAGCCCTGGGCAGTGGCAGCAGGAGGCAGAGCTACAGGCACCACGTTCCTGGTCAGAAAGGCACCTATGGCACGACAGTCTGGCAGCACTACACTTTGGAGGGCTCTCCCTTGTGCCAGCCATAGTCCTGCACGCTCCAGCTCAGGGTGGCGGCAGATTTTCAGCTTGCAGCTGATAAAGAGGGAGGTCCCCCGAGCAGGGGAAGGTAAAGCTGATCTCTCTGAGCGAGGGAAGGCTTCCACTTTACCCAAGCGCTTTCCCTCATATCCTGGGGACACAGGGAGACAAAAAGAGTCCATGAACCATTGATACCCTCAAATAATTTGAAAGAGAGCCCCACTGCTCAAGGGTTTCAAATACTGGTCAGGGTCCTTTGTCAACTAACACAGATTGTTTTTTGTCACCACCTCTTCCCCCCATGCTCCAGGCCATGGCTTCACCCAGAAGCACAGGGCAAAACCAACCCCGGAGCACGGGAGCTGGGCTGCGGGAGGGACCGCGTACGTGACCACTGCGGTTCACTACTTCAACACAATTAACCAAGATTTGTAAAACTTCGCATCCAAGTTGTGCTGGCGTAACTGGCACCGAGGGAGAACCTGTGAGCAAAATGCCTGATAAAGGAAGTAACAGAATATACGCTGCAGGCTGCTCAGGGAACTCACTGCCTCAGCCTAGAGTAAAATTCAAGTTCCTCCCGCGTCCAAGGCTGCTGTTCACAGGCACTGGGAGAAGTAGCTGACAGAAGCCTTCAAGCTTTGTTACCTGCCACCACTGCTCACGTTTCACTCCCTCACACATCCCCTGATCAACAGCCTCCTGCCAAGCCTTCACTCAGAAACCCCTTTCAGCTCCTGGTGACTGCAGCACTGGCTCACCACAGACGGGAAATACTGAGAAAGACAGCATCAGGTAGTGCAGGCCACACGAAGAGAAGCTTTCCAGAGTCTCTCAACACCAGGATCTACATATGCAGTATTTAGACTAAACGAGGGCAGCAAGCTTAGCACACAGGCATCTGCACTGCACTTGCCCCCTGGACACAAGAGCATCCAGCTTACACAGGAAAGCCAGGAATGAAAGGGACCAGCCCTGCTTTAAGGTCTGGTCAGAGCAGAGTGAACACCCCCAAAGATACAAAAGATAAACAAATCCTAAAATCCCCTCTTGGTTCCAAAATTCCAATGTTTCTAATAATGACAGGATTTGCTTTTGTTCCTTACGCTGTGGCCTTTCAATGTGCCAGACTCCAACTCATACTCCCAGCTACCAGGAGCTGAAAGGCACCTCTGTGCTCATTACCTTCACACGCAGGAGAACCTGGTGAAAAACCAAACCCAAGCAGTCAGCCTCATCCAGCAGCCAGTGGAACGATGACCTAACACAAATTCCTTCTTCAGAAAGGATGAAAGAGCAGGCACAGTGGGAAACTCGTAGCTGCTGAGCCTTTGCCCTTGATGCAAGCACAGCACAAGAGGCAGAAAGAACACAAGCACTACATTGCTGGAAGTCAAGGGAACAGAGAAATACCTCCCTCATCTAACACAGCCATCTCTCCTTCCCAACATGCAGATCTTGCTACTTCCCCCTAGCCTTCTAATCTACACCTTTTCAGAAATACCCTAACTATACCAGGTTCTCCTTCCAGGCCACCTCTCAAGCAGCATGGCTTGTATCAGTGCCTGTTACAGGGGCACACTGTACGTTTAAGAAGAAAGAAGTCACTGAAATGTGCCAAGAGCCCTCAGTTTGATTAGTGTAATTTTCATCAAATAGGGACCATAGATTTTTATTTTCTCTAGAAAGGGTAAAGTCCAGGCTGGGGCAAGACAAAACCCCAAAGATTTCCATTCTGCTCTGCTAAAAACCAAAAACTAGAACTGCCAGCTGACAAAAAGGCTGAACAGGAGAAAAATGCAAAGATTTCAGAATCCTGAAGGCACTTGACTGGAGGAGCACTTCGCATCAATAGGTGCTGGGAGCACTTCCCGTGGCACGATAAACCCTTGCTCAGCAGCGCTGGGACAGACTGACAGGCTGGGAAGACCAGGCTGGGTGCACAGACAGCAAGAGCCGCCCATGCTCAAAGGCAGAACACGGTCCCACAAAGCTCCCATAACCTTTGGCTTCCACCTGCTCCCCCTCCCGAGCAGGCACCAAGAACGGCTTGGAGAGGGCGGAGGTGTCTGAGGTATGTGCAACATCTTCGTCGCGGTGACGCGCCAGCGCGGCGGTGCCGGGAGTCTGACCGCCCCTCCGTGAAGGGTGGTCTGGGCTAAGCCTGGAGTCCCAGCACGCGCGCGGTGTTCAGCACATCATCTCTTGTCAGGTAGCAGCCGCAGAGCTGGCGGTACCCCGTGAACGCTTCCCGTCCGTGCAGGACACGCCAGTTATCGATGAACAGTGCCTGCAGGCAAAGAGAAAAGGCTGTCAGAAGAAGGGCAAGCAGGGCCAGGACCTGTCCCAGAGCTGGAGACCCCTAGAGAGTGGAAGAGCAATAAGGGTGATGCCATGGTGGGGATGACCCTTCCCGTTCAACGCTGTCAGATGGCACGCGAGACAACAGCCAGATGTTCTGTGGGACCTAGCACAGCTGCTCTGCTGCTAACTGCAAGGTAAGACATGACGGCTAGCAAAGCACAGAAATACATTCTGGGCTGTTTCTTTGCTTTTATGTTGGAGAGGTTGCACAACAGCTCACCAGCAACAGAAACTGGCCGTCTTCAGCCTCTACAGCATCACTGCCCCCCCAGGCATCCTTGGGAACGGAGAGGTGTAGGGGATCCGATGTGACCGTTTTCCCTGCTGGACTGTTTAATTTTTGGGCTCAGGCTTAACCCCTCCAAGCAGGCACAGCTGAAGGAAGAAGCCAATGCACTGTAATACCTTCAAATCCACAATGGATTTGAAGAGCTCAAGCTCTTCAACCTCCTCCAAAGCTGTGCCCAGCATCAGCCTTTCAAACAGAGGGCAGAGCTTTTTCCTTTCGGTACCACGCTGTGCTAAGGCACCCCGGCCGTTTCTGGGACAGCGAAGGTGGCCTAGCTCTCCTGTGACTCATTGACAGCATAAGGGTTCCAATACAACCTCAGAACAGAAGCAAACTCGCTTCCCACACCTTTATATTTCAATCAAAATAAAAATTTCTTCCGGAAGAAGTTAGAGGCTGAACATTAAGTGTTCCCAGCCCTTCTGCTTCCAAGGATCCTCATTTCAGCTACTGCAAAGATCTTCCTCCTCTCCCCCACTTGGGACTAACTGAGGCAGAGCTTGAATTAAACATTTCTGCCTTAGCTGGAAGCTCGTATTCTTTTAGGGCAGTAGGAACACCCGCACACACCAGATGCCAGCACTGTAATACAGGGCGCCTCAAAACAGCTGTAAAGAGGAAAACTGCAGCACAGGGAGCTTGCCTGAAGCATTTACCTCAGTTGCAACAAGCCTGCACATCCAGAGGAGCACCCTGTCACCCTGTCTCCCTCCCTGTACCAAACACACACGGGCCTCCCACCTCCAGGTCCTACCTTGCCCGGCTTCAGTTTGACCCACAGTTCATTCTCTGGTCTCCTGAGCTCTGCGGTGAGTGTGCGGTGAGCAGCGTACCAGCGATGCACGACATCGTAAGGCACAGTGTTGATGACAGCACGATCATAGTTATTGTATCTAGAAGTAAAGAAGAGATAAGAGACTGCCCACACGGCTCCACAAGCACAGCCAGGTACTTCCAAAGGGAACCTCAGGAGCTTGTAGGATTAGTCAGTATTTAAGGGAGGCTACAGAGATGACCAGGGAGGTGATGCTGCAGGTGTGAGACTTTCAGGAGGATACACAACACTGGGAGCAAGGAGGAGTTTGCTGTCAAGTGTAAAATTGTTTTTGCTGGTTTTCCACAGAAGGATGTGCCACAGTAATGGGCAAGACTGAGGGTTGATCAGAATAAAAATGCAAGGCAGTGCTGAACAGCCTCCTGCACTAAGCCAAGCCAGAGTTTGAGAACGCAGCCCAAATTTCCTTTGGAAGGGGACCAGCCCACGCTCTCCCGGTCCCCTGTATGCCAGGCTAGTGGCTAGAGGCTTTCCCTTTCAGAGAAGGGCTGAACTCCACTGCCTCTCAAATTAAGCGAGATGAGGGCATGGAGCCGAAGGGAGGATGACAGGTGAAAAAAACCAAAAACATTCCCCCCAAAAAAACCAAAGCTCAGCACCAACACTCGTCTGTATCAGTGGTTCTGACACCTCCTCTAAAGCAGCAACACATAGCCCAGGATGAAAGTCAGGGTGTTTCTGTGGTTCCACCCCTGCCCCTCAAACATATGTTGGTTTTTAGTTTACGGTATCTTCTGGAAAACCACTACTGTCTACCACAATCTCCTCTCCTCATAATCCTCCTCCCCAGAAGCCTCCTGTTGGTGTTACCTGATCAGATAAAGCTCGTTGTTCCAGGGATAGACATTGAGGACCGGCCCCACTCCGATCATGTGGTTGTGACAGTCTCCCACGTTCTCAACATACTCATGCTTCAACGGCACCTTGGTGAGCAGCTCGAATTGATCGGGGGCTTGCCGGAGAACCTGCTCAGCCGCGTAGAAACCATCCACCAGCAGCGTCCGCCCGCCCGTGCCCTCGTGCTTCAGGCAGTGAAACACTTGGATCCTGCATGGGCGAGAGCATCCAGAGCACAAGAGAAAAGACCTTGGCTGCCTGTCCTGTGGAGAGAAGGCACTCCCCGCGGACCCAGATGGAGATGGATGCGACATACTTATTTGCAATCCAATTAGTTTTGTTAAGACCCGCCAGGGAATGGAGACAGACCAGCAAGAAATTGTGCCTGCCATTTCTTCAGGCCCAATCTCACACATTTCACTTTCCAAGAGGAGGGGTGCAGCCCACACTGCCTCCCAAATCAAGGGACCTGAGCCTGGGAGACTTTGAGTGGCGTAGGACCAGGCCCGTGTCACTCAAAGTCCATCCAGGCAGTGGGACAGAGGTTCAAAAGCATAACCCTAACTTCCCTAGAACACCTCGGAACAAGAGGACAGTTAAAGAAATGCTGGTTGTACTGCTGAGCTCTCCAGGAACCACGAAGGGAGTCCTGGGTGACTCCCACTCAATGGCATGTACACCATAGTCTCCCACAGGCAGTCAGAAGCCCTTCACAGCTGCACATTAAAGACCCTTTGGAAGGCCTGGAGCAGAGGAATCCCCAGTGAGAACTCTACCTACGGGGACATTCCCCTTGTGGGAAGCCATCCAGCTTGGCTTTTGTCCTTCTATTACTTCTCTGAAGCTTCTCTTTCCCTTCTTCCAAGTAAGGCAGGCATCGTACTCTTAGGAACAACTACCCAGGAGCTGCCTCGAGCCACCTACTCCCCATTTTCACAGGGTACGAACTTCACTTGTCAGAAAATTAGTAGTGACCTTCTGGGAAAGCCTTTATCTTCTGCTCTCCCTTCGGTCCCACAGCAAGCAATGCAGCAGGACCTCCCGGCCCCAGCCTCGCCAGCATCTTTGTCACCTGGGCGCTCTAACCACCCTCATACCCACAACAATTTTAGGAGGAGTTTTACAAAGTCAGTCCCCAAGCACTGGAGCAAAGGATGCTCTGTGCCCCAAAGGAAACAACCTCCTCCTGCAGCTCGGGGCACTGAGAAAGCCTCTTCTGAGGGCAGGCTCTTCGGTACCTGACGGGCGAGATAAGGTTGCAGCCTTTCCCATAGCTTGGGGAGCTTCTATCCTCTACACCCTTGGCAATAATTTAACTTGAGACTCATCAGATTTGGCTGATTTCAGCCAAAGCAGCGGGGGGAAAGCAGACATTCAAACAAATGCATCTTTCTTGAAAGGCACCTCCTTTCCTTTAGCAGCAGGTCAAAGACTGTCTCAAGTGTTTCGGAAGCAAGTCTGAAACAGCCTGGGAAGAAGGGGCTCCTGGCAGAGGTGGGGGCTCAGGGAAGCCAGAAATTCGTGTTCTTCCTGCACAACTGTGGCTTTGCAGAACTGCAAGCATTAATGGTTAGCCCAACTAATTTAGCCCATGCTGTCATTGCTTGATATACTTCAGTTGGCTGCAGATGAGAATACACCTACCTGAAGGGAACCCTTCCAAGTGGAAAGGAAAAGTATAAAAATAGCTAATGAGCTGTTTAATCAAAGCTCTTTTGTAGGCTGAAGCTCTGATTACTTTTTTTCTTTTTATTTGATTTTTGGGGAGGATTTTGTGAGCTCCTAAAACAAGTCAGCCAAGCAGGTAACACCGTGCAGGTCACAAAAGCACACGGGTTCTGCAGTCAGCTGTTTGCTGAGAACAGGGAAGCCAACTACATCTGGCTTGAAGCGTGGCAGGACCCATGCTTCATGCATGTGCTGCACAGAGCATGCTAAAATCCGCTCACTTTGCTCCTGACACCGAGCTGCTCTAGAACAAACCCTGCCACCCAAAAGCTTCCTGCCTCGTCAGGCACAGACGGCAGCGCTCGGAGTGCCACCAGGGTAACACCGCCCCTCCTGGTCTGAGGGGCTGCTCCGAAATCCCCATGCAGCCGACAGATCTCACCCCTTTGTCCTCCTCTGCTTTTAGAGCTCTGCACCACAGTCCTTTTCCATGAAGATGTTTAGCAAGTTAACAGCCTGACTTGGGAAGAGCTAATCCTGCCCTAGGGCAGAAGGCGCGGACTTCTCCTTGTAGCCCTCGTTCCGTAAGAGATCACAGTACTTCCACCCGCTCTCCTCCACGCCATTTCCCCAATGATTCCCCTCTTGATTGAGATGAAAGCAGACCAAAAAAAAAATTAAGCTAGAAATTAAGCCTAAGTCTCTTGCACTTTACTGTGAACCACAACCAGGGCTGCTGCCTTGCTTTCCCCAGCTGTGTATAAAACCCACAGCCCACAGGCTGCATCAGAAAAGCAGTTTGCAAAATAGCATTTGGGAAACAACGCTGCAGCTACAAACCGCACTTTGTAGGTGTCAACTTGGACGGGCTGGGGAAGCCTGGTTTCTGACTAGCTACAGGGCTGCACCACTGCCAAAATGCAAAGCCCGGCCTGTTTGAACTGAAGCAGGGCGACCGCACGGAGCATACGTGAGCGCAGCACGTAGGTACGGGCAGAGGCAGCCACCGCAGGCGGTGCCAAGGCGAGCTGTTCTCCCTCCTTCCCCGCAGGCTACCACTAACCCAGCCCAGCCAGCCAAACAAACATGGGTGAGGAGGGCTTGCCCCAGGTCAGCAGGATTAAGTCAAAGCAAACTTTTGCAGCGACTTTATACAACAGCTGATAAGGGGCGCTTGCTGCGGGAGGAGCTGGGCCTCGCCAGATGTGCCCAAAGGACAAATCAAACCGACCGCTCGTGTCTGTGAGGTTGAATGCCGCGTGTCACTTCGGAGACTGAGCAGGGTGATTTCGGAAGAGACTGTCAGATCAGCTTCAGGGTAGCACAGAAATGACTACAGCGCTGAGCCTCTGTGGCTGCAAAGGCTACTTGAACCACAGCAGCACCAAGCAGCAGCCAGCTATCTAACAGCCAAGTCCTTCACTGCCTGCATTCTGGAAGACCTAGAAGTTTTAAGCATGGGAAAAATTGATCTACAGACTACCCCGAGGGGTCAGACGGGGCCCAGAACTGCTGTGTGACTGGCAGAAGTACATCCCATCAGCAGGGCTGGAGACAACGAAGCCTGCGCCGCTAGAAATGGCATCACGGTGAACTGCTCCTGCCTTCTGCCTGTGAACCAGCAAGAGCTCTTACCCGCAGGGCTCCTGGAAGTAGGTTGTGTCGGTGTGACGATCCAGAGCCAGCTTGGTGTAGGCAGTGTCTCCCCGCGAGAAGTCGGAGGTGAAGTACCACATTCTACCGTAAATGGTCTCCCTGCAAAAGAGGCAAGCCATTATCACGACGCGCTGCGGGGATCAGTGTGGTGGGAAAGCAGATCCTCACTTGCATTTGAGGCTACTCCCATCCATCCTGTGTACAGAGTAAATTAAAGCAGAACAACTTCACAAAATTCATGTTGTCAAGAGCCGGTGCTTCTAATGGCTCCTCCAGTATTTGGTTCCCTTTCCTCCCCAAAAGACTGATGGCAATGAGTCCTGCTTCCCCTCCACAGACACAGATCTTCTTTCCACACCAAACATCAGCCCCAGTCAAACCAAGGAAGCTGCTGAGCGGCACGAGGAGTTGCCAGAGCACAGCTTGGACCCACCGCAGGGTTACCCCAAATTCCCACTTTTGTTCTTAGGATCCTGCGTTTCCACCCACCTCCCTCCTACGACATGCGCAGAAGGGAACAGGCAGAAGGTGAGGGCAGGCAGTCCTCAGGGCTACAGGGTGAGGGTACCTGGAGAAAAAAAGTTGGCTGGATATTCCTTGGAGCCCCTCATTTCTATTTGGGGCAACTATTCATTAAAAGAAATCTCTCCTCTTCCAACAGGCCAAGGCAAATTAAACTGTTTCTGCAGCTTGGATAAAACTTGGAACTCAACCCCGGCTTGCCATACTGTTGGTGTGTTTTGAACAAACACAGAAGAAACATTCCTTGATATTTTTCTTTAGCGAGAGCTACAAGTTGTTTTTGATATCCCTGGCTCCCAGGGCCAGGGCTGCCCTCCTAACCTTTCAAGCCATAACAGGAAACGCCTCTCCTTGCAAAGCTCCAGCCTTCCCAGACGGGCTGCTTCCTTCAGTCCCTCCTCGGTGCGCAGTCCCCTATCATAAAGGTCATCGTATGCTCCCGAGGCAGCCCCATAACCCAGCAACTCCAGGCTCTCCCCCAAAATTGGGTCAGATCCCACAGCGTAAGCCTCCATCTCAGTCCCAGTGGGGTGGCCGGAGACTGTGGAAGACCCAGACCTTTTGTTTGCAAAGCAGGCCACGCTGCACAATACAGAGGGATAAGAGGGCAGCACCTTCCCAAACAAAAAGGAAATAACAGTCCACCCTTCACAGCTCCTCTGCAAAGCTGTCAGTGGCCTTCCCAGGGCAGCCCTGGTTACCTGATCAAGCTGATCCTTTCCGCTAAGATTTCCGTGTCCTCTTTGGTGGGAGCGACGTTCTCTACAAAAGCAATCCCATATAACAAGAAGTTTTGCAGGAATTCCTTCAGCCCCTCGTCTGTCTCCAGGAAACTCCGGCAGTCGACGGATGGGACCTGGGCTTGGCGGTAGATTTCTGCGTTCCAGAAGATCCGCGGGTGCATGACCTGCTGCTTCTGCCCCTCGTAGCTGTTCTTCACCAGCCACTCCAGCCCGTACCGCGTCACGTGCCCGTCCGGCCCTTCGATGGGGGAGAGGAGTCACAGTCACCACAATCGCACTGAACAGCCCGAAATCGAGGTCAGCGCAACCATCAGTCTGGGACAGTCAGCACCGGGTTAATTTTGTCTGGTGACAGACTCTTTGCACCCTGATGCCACCCAAAATATGATCTGGGTAAGGCCACAAGTCCTAAAAAGCATTGTCATTGCTGCAACAACTCTGAATTCAGAGCGAAGTGTTTCAACTGCAGTGGTTTTGTTTTCTATTGACAGGACTCCAAGGAGAAGTAAAGCACTGAAGACAGGCCCGTAAATAAAGGTAAGCTACAATAGAAGGAAGAAAGCAGCTGGGAAGCAAAGGAGAAAGGACAGAAAATGTGAATTCTGATCAGGGGTACTGGCTGAAATTGGACAGGGTAAGGACAAGAAACCTAGCTATTTCTTGACCAATCTGTTCCCTACCTGCATTGCTGCTGTGTTCAAACAAACTGATAAAATATCCAGACACTGAAGATACACACAGCTCTACCCAGAGAGGGCTGGGGTGGGGGGGAGGAAGAGGAAAAGCAGACACAAATTTAAGACTGGGGTGTGTTTACAGTAACAGCCTGCTGAGAAGAGTGGTGTTTAAACTCTGCTTACAGCTAAATCCCTTCCCAAAACATCTGCTGATTTAGAGATAAGGCTGCCCTCTCCCAGCAAACCTAAGGATAGGCTCCATCAACGAGGCTCCCTCCGAGCAGCGCTGGTGCTCCGCGAGACACGCAGGGTACGGTCACTTTGCTACTTACACGTGAGGAAGAGCGTGGTCTCATCCACCCGGACAGCCTTGGGTTTGATTCCCAGGTCCACGCTAGCTGTGTCCAAGCTGCGCTGGTTGGTCTTGGCATTGTAGCAGGAAGCTGAGCGGCAGTGGTCCCGCAGCCAGACAAAATCGAATCGCATCAGGGTGTTTGCATACCGGAGCTCTGCGAAGAAGGACAGGCTCAAAAGATGCTCTGACCAGTGAGGAAACACAAAGCCAAGAACTGAAGCCGAAAGCCCACAAGTCACGATGCCACTTAGAGGGGATGCAGAGGCCCTCTGCACGTGAATTCAGCTAGCTTGTCACCCGATGAGTATCCTCATGGCAGGCCTGGCTGTCGGTGATCTCCCCACGGTCTCCCTTTTTACCAAGTCTACAGGCAATCTCATCCCACAGCAGGAAGGAGCACGGCTAACAAACGTGCTGGTCACATACTTACATCTGCCATCTCTCTTTGACAAGGAGTGAATTCAGAGCTGTGCAGAAGCTGTTGTACATAACAACGTCTTCCTCCCCCTGTCTCCATGTAGTTGCAGACCCCGGCACAGGAATACAGGTAAGACTCAAGCAAATAATCATACCAACACCCAAATTATAGAATCATAGAATCATTTAGGTTGGAAAAGCCCTTTAAGATCATCAAGTCCAACCTTTAACCTACCCCTGCCATCCCACCACTAAACCCTGTCCCCAAGCACCTCGTCTGTCGGCTGTTAAATCCCCCAGGGGTGGGGACTCGACCCTTTCCCTGGGCAGCCCCTTCCAGTGCTTAACAACCCTTTCCGTGAAGAAATACAAACACTACAGACAACATCAAGCCCTGGATGCAAAGCTTTGATATCCATTTAGCACTACAATAAAACCTCTCCTCCTTCTTCCACCCTGGGACAGCTTAGGAATACTCAAAGCCCTTCAGAAGGGGGTCAGAGCCAGCAGAGGCAACGGGAGAGCTCGTCCTGCTCAGCTTTGAAACCCAAGTATCTGCAGTCACCCTGCAGTGGGAAAACAATATCCTTTCTCGGGGCCATGGGTTGGATAAAGTACCGAGCAATTAATTCCCTTTGCTTATACGTGCCTCAGAGTACCAACACCTAGCTAGCCTGATTAGCCACGACCCAGGCAGACAGGCCATGGGGAAACACGTGCCTCAGTTGCCAAGCCACCTCCAAAACCAAAAGGACAAAGATCAGCATTAGACAGCATTTCTAACTGGCTTGCAGCGTTACTGCACATGAAGACACGCTCTCCTTGCTTGTTCTTTAAGCAGTTTCACAGTGAAGTATGATTTGCATCAAAAAGGCTTTTATCCCCCCCTGCCTCCTGCTGCTCTTGCCGTCCAGCCACACAAACAGACCAGCTCCTTGCAAACCTGCTCCAACAACCGTGTTTTTAAGGAAAACCTGCATAGCGGGGGCAAGAGAGCAGGGCACACACCAAGCCAGCCGTCCCGCCTGCCAGTCAGAGCCCCGAGCATCACACAGAAAGCAAGCGACTGCCAGGGCAAGGCTCAAGTGCAGTTATTTTTCAGGAATCCCTTGATTTGATTTCTGATTTAGCACTGCTTCATTTATTGTAAAAGTCTTGCTACCAGCAGACAAACCTGCTCCATCCTGCCTTTGGGAATTCCCAAAGGGAACGTGAAACGCAGACTCCAGTGTGCATCGCTCTCATGCGGGCCATATCAGAATAAAAAACAAACAAACAAACAAATCACTCCCAGGGAACAAGGTCAGGAAAAATCTCATCCTTCTCCCCAGACAGACTCCAAAGCAGGTACCCATGCGCCCAGCACACCTACCGAGGTGGTCGCCGTGTAACTGCCAGGCACACTTCAGGGACTCTGGGGCCGTGTGATGGCAGCGAGCTGCAGCAGCGGGGATGGTCCCTCTGCCACGGGGCAGCCATAGCGAGCGACGTCGAACGCTTCCACTCAGCTGGCACAGCACCTTGAACAGGCATGCCAGGCTCCTGCACCACATCCTGAGCAGCCAGGAGAGAGAAAGGGGGGGGAAAAGAACACAGTGACTCTGCTGTGCTACCGCATCGCATCCCGCTCTCGATCTCCGCGCTCTCACGCCAGGCACCATAAGCTCTTCTGGGAAAGCTGCTATCATCCTCCACAGTTGTAATTTATGGACAAAAGAAGCAAGTGAGAACTAGCCCATTGAGGAGAACAAAAGAAGTAGGCACGATGACTGGCAGCCCTGCCAGAGAAGGGAGTCACCTACCTCCCAGGCACCGTTTGGACATGAAAAATAGCTAAACACAGGGTTTGGCGTGTCTCGTATTAAATGCCTTCCCTGCCAAGTCTGAGTACCAGTGGCACTTGTGCATCCTCCCAGTGACAACGCACTCAGGCACGCTGCCAAGCTTTTGCCAGTGCCTAGAATCCACGCTCACTGTTAACAGCACACAGGCGACACAGAAATCTCCACAAAACTGGGTGCTTTGCCCCCATTTAGACCATCCGCGGCAGTTATTTTTGCAGGTGTCACCAATAACCCCGGAGGAAGACCACGAAGCTGCACATCAAAACCAGCTGCCCTCAAAAGCTGCATGTAATGGAAGCAACAGAGAATTAACCTTTAGGGGGTCAACAATCTTTTCCACCAACAAGCTGACCCAATCCTTGCGCATCAGATGGCAACAGGAGGAGGAGAGACGAGGGAGCCTTGCTTATTTTGTGACCACCATAAACCACAGCAGAAAATGAGTCCCAAAAAGAAGCAAATGAGACCCGAGGATTTATCAGGCAAAGCAACTCCAGAAGAGGCAGCTGTGTGCTCAGTGCTCTCCTGCAAAATGCTGGCAACACCTCCTCTGCTGCAGGTCTTGTCTGCTCTCCAGCCTTCCCAGTTTGAATTCACCATTCCCGGACAGAACTACAGGGATGAGGGAAACAGAGAAAAGTGACCTTGGTTAGAGAAGCAAGGACTAGAGGAATCCAGTAACTGGGTCAGTTCTAGAAAAACATACGCAAAACAATGAGGAGGTCAAAAATCTCCGTTTCCTCTGAAGGACACAGCTGGCATGGAAGAGAAACCAGCCGTGGTGAACCTTGGGCTAGAGATTAGAAGGCGATTGCTCAGGAGGAGATTTGCAATAACTCTTCAATACAAAGAGCGAGGGCAAAAACCTTATAAGTTTTAAGACACGAAGCTGCGGTCTAAATGCCCCATCATGTTTATTAAGTTCTGGAGGTCAGGTCTAAACCCAGCAGGATTTTAACAGCGCTTTGGCTTTTTAGGCACACAGAAACGTGGTATCACTGGATAAGACACAGACTCAGAAGGCATTTCTTATCCTAGGCTTCTGATTTTCCTTCATTTTCTTATCTGGAAAGCACAAGCACCGGTGCTGCGGCTGTCCAGCCTGCTTCTCCACTTCATAGCTGACTCAGTGCAGAGATCATAAAAGTTGGTAATAAGAATAAAATCAAGGGAGGTGCCGTATTGCCAGACAACAACTTCATTTTCATAAAGAGTGTGTGGCTTGAGACCAAGATGGACACTTTTCAGCCACCGAGTTCTGCGAGGTTCTCGACTACAGCCTGTGCATCAGTCACCAACAGCTTCAGTGCTGCAGAAAGGTTTCAGATCAGAAGTTTCTGATTTCCACGCCTGCTGAAGTGCAATACTCACTCCTCAGCGGGCTGCAGGGAGTCGGGCTGTCCTGCAAAGCAGCTGGTTTCAGACCAGAAGCTGACGTTTGGCTCCACATAGCAGGAGCAGAGGCCCTGGGAGCTCCTTGCTTGCTGCCCAACACCTGCAGTAACCAAGATCTCTGCTAACACAGCCGACCTTGCACGTCAAGCACCGCTGCGAAGCTCGTGAAACTCTTCATGGATGCTGATTGAGCTGCAACACCCTGAAAGGCTCCAGCATCCTCGCTACAGGGAGAGCAACTGGGGTACCAGAAAGCTTACACTGCCTAAGCCAGTTACTGGGCACCTGAAGGCACACGGGAATACTTTCTTCTCCCTTCAGTGGTCTCCAGCCAGCCAGAATACCAGTTTTTGTAGAAATGCCAATGCTAATTCTGGGAGAATGCTTTCCAACCCTCCCCAGCTTTGAAAATTTAGCATAGGAAAAAGAATTAGCCGAATTTGGTACGCAAACTTAATAACCAAGTGAAGAAAATCTGCAGCTACAGAAACCCAGGAGCTGACTATGATGTTTATTGGCATCACAAAGCTTAAAGAAATGATTTCATTTCCTGAACCAAGCATTACTTGCAAACCTTAAGACTATTCTTTGAGAAAGACAGGCAGGAGAGAAGCCTGTCCAGTTTGGCTTTTGGATATCTAGGATATCCACTAACGCAGGAAAGGGGAAAGAAAAAGGGGAAAAAAAGCCGCAAGCTTGTTTGCACTTGCCTGGTATCTCCTCACACAGGACCCAGAACTGATAGGAAAAGCTCATTGACAAATCCATTTAGAAAGTGGCCTCTGCCTGGGGCAGCTCCAGCCCTAGTTATCTCTTTCTGCACGTGTTCCTTTTATCGTGTCCTCTTCCAATATCAAAACTTGCCAGAGAATAAACACAGGTAATGGTAAGCAACCCAGATATTTAATTTGATCAATGAGACCTCTTGCTTCTCTGCTGCTCTTGCTGGAAGCAGACACCACAACCAGCTCACAAAGAAGCCTTAAACTAAATCTTTCCAAGAGATACTAAATCTAAGAGGAGTTGAAAACAACAACAAAAAAATCCATACAATTAGACAGGATTTACATTCAGCCCTTGTGTTTGTTTAATCAGAGCTAACAGCTCTCTCCTGGCTGGAATTAGTTGTGTGAAGAGCTGACTCTTTCCCCCCAGTCCTTCTGTTTAGCTCACCTTCACACTTCTCATCTCCACGTTGCCCAGGCCACACGCAGCTCACCTGGGCAGCAGTGAAATGCAGCAGCTGTGAGATTTCACTTGAAATTCAAAAAAGAAAGGGCAGGAGACATCAAACTACCCCGTGCGTAACACGCAAGTGGACTTTGAGAAGGGAGAGACGTTCAGTTACCAAGTCCAAGCAAGTCCAGTTACTCTGCCCAAGCAAGACAAAATCCGTTACACATGACTGTCAACTGCGTGGCTCACCCGAGAGTCCACCAGGAGGTGGATGAAAACCAGGAGCATGTACAGAACCCACGCTCAAAGTGACGGGGTGAGTAGGAGGAACAGAGCTGTGGGTGCCGGAGGGGAAGGCAGAGAACTCAAATATATTGTGATTTGAGGAATTACCGTAAGTCTCTCTCAAGAAAAGACAAGAGGCACGCTGTGAGAGGAGGAGGAAGGAAGAGTGGGCCTCGTGAGGGGCTGGTCTGTCCCGGACACTTCCCGCCTGGCCCTCGAGCAGTTTGTCCCACTGCTGACACAAGAAGCATTTGAAGTAACCAATGCTGGGTTTTAAGCTCTTTGATAAAAAGCCACAATTCCCATTTCAAGCAAAGAAAAACACCAAGCTGGAAAAAATGAGTAACCAAGTAGTTTCAGCAATTAAAACACACATGGAAGGAGAAGCCACACAAATCTGTGGTCTTTAGCCAGCTTTTAGCCAAAACCCTCCAGGAACACGGTGACCCCAGCCTACTGGCGTTAGGGAAGCTGCTCTCTGATGCCCTGACCGCTGGCCCTGCAAACAGACCTGCTTCATCATTCTCTGACATCACACCCACCCTGCTTTTCCAAGCTCATTTGGCATCTGAAAAAACCCCAATCTATTCTTCATTAAGCATTTCCAAACATTCAGTTGCTTACACGCATGCATCCTTTTTCATTGCCAGAAGTATCTGGCTAAAGCAAAGGTTTCTGACCCATAGGAAACAGGAAAATTCCAGCAGCACAACAGGCCTTACACCTCGAAAAGAGAAAGAGAAAATAAATTGTTTTTCAAGGCACCCTGAGAAAATACTCTGTCCGCAGACCTCAGACAGGGCTCGCATCCTGCTGGCCTCTTGGCCACATGTATTTAATTTGCCATTTCTATCGGCCTTGGAAGACCTGCCCGAAGGCCACACAGTGCCACCGGCTGGAGCGAAGGTAACCTTTATGACGGGAACGTGGATAAAGAGAGGCGTGCTGCGGAGGCTGGGACAGAGCTGCTGCCAGAACCAGACGAGCAAGGCACGCTGACCCCGTCCCCCAGGATGGCAGGCGTCTCAGACCCAGGCGCTCGGCCCCCAGCAGAGCTACAGGTTTAACAGCCCGAGCTGACCCGGCTTACTTATTAATTACAGAAAGAAACAAAAGGCCGCTTGGCTGTCCCCCGCTGAGACAGGCTCCTGCTCCCCCAGACTGCTCCGCTGCAGCAGACAACTATATTAGATCTCAGCTGTCAGGAACCAGATTCCCCCTCCAGCCCTTCCCAGCAAGGGATTTCAATTAAATTAAGGAGCTAATAAAGACATCCCAGATGCTGCCAGCTTCACAGCTATTTCATTTTACTAGAAGTAAAGGTAATTATCTGCTCACCCCACCTTTAACACCAAAAACCCAACTCCAGAACCACCCCCCCCTTCCCATAACCTTATCGCAGTCTCCTCTTTGCAGTTTCTTCATCTAACCTCAAGCAAAGCCTTTTCAGGCTGCACAGCTTAGCAGAAACAAGCTCTAATTCTTTTTTTTTTTTTTCTTTCCAGCAAAGCAGCCAGCCCGCGTGGCATATCTCCCGCAGGGCTGCCGACTGCGGTAAAATCCTGTTATTAAATCACTTCATCCAGCCGCTCCGGGTCCTGCCCTGGCAGAGCGGGGCCAGGCGGCTCTCCCGGCCGGGGAGGAGTTGCTTTTTGCCAGGGAAGGCGAGAAAACAGCTCTGCCCGGGAGCTGCCCTGGGCTGCCGGCCTCTGCCCGCACAGCGGGGGGACCCGGCAGCCTTCGCCCCTCTCTCAACCGCGGCTCGGCTGATGTTACCTGGGACCGTGCGAGCTCGGGGCTGCGGTGGGGGAAGAGACGGAGCGAGGCCCGGGACGGGCTCGGGGCCTCCCCGCTGGCGCTGCCGGCGCTCGCCCGCCTCCTTCTGCCGGTGCCGGCACCTACCAGGGCAGAGCCGCTGCTGCAAAGCTTTCGCACATTCCCTGCCTCGGGAAACCCGCGCTGCCCCGGGAGCCAGCGGCTCCCCCAGCAACCGAGGGCTCCCAGACCAGGGTCTCGCTGACCTTTTAAAGGAAAAATAAAGAGAAAAAAAAAAAAAAAAAAAAAAAAAAAAGCGCCACGTTACAAACGGCGCTTCGAGCTCCCAGGCCCCTCGGCGGGGGCGGCCCAAGAGCGGCCCCCGCGCCCTCCTCGGCAGCAGCAGAGGGGTGGTCGGAGAGGGCGAGACCCGGAGAGCGCCGGGCCCGACCCCCGCAGCCGGGCCCGGTGCGAGGCCCGGCCCCCGGGGAGCTGAGACCCGCCGGCCCCGACCCACCTCGGCAGCTCCCCCGGAGCTCGGACCCCCCCCCCAGCTCCTCCCGAGCGGCCTTCCCGGACCCCAAGCCCGCGGGGCTGCGGCGGGGCCGGGCCGGGACGGGAGCGGCGGCGGAGCCGGGGCCGCCTCAGGCGGCGTCGAGCGGCGCCGCGGGCCGCCCCGGGGCGGGGCCACACCACCGAGCGCGGGCGGGCTCGGCTAGAGCGCCGCCCGCCATAGAGAGCGGCGCGCGGGGTAGAGCGCCCGCACCCATAGAGACGACGCGGGATGAAGACGCGGGATGAAGGCGCAGGGGGGCGGCGCGGGCCGGGCCAGCCCCGGGCTCCGCGGGAGAGGCGCAAAGCGCGGCCCGCACCCGGTGGCAGCGGGAGGCACGACCCGGCGCGGCCCCGGTGGCTATAAAGAGCTGGGAGGCCGTCGTATAGAGCGCCGCACACACCATAGAGACGGCGGCGGGCGGCTAGAGCGCCGCACAAACACACACCATGGAGACGGGGCGGGCGGCTAGAGCGCCGCACGCACCATGGAGACCTGGGTGTCCTGAGAGCGCAGAGCCGGCGGGAGCGGCGAAAAGCCTCCGCGCACCGGGGCCGCCCTGGAGGGGCTCCCGCTATGGAGCAGGCGGGCGCACCGGGGCCACCCTGGAGAGGCTCCCGCCACGGAGCAGACGGGCGCACCGTGACCACCGCTACCGGCAGCGCGAAGAGGCGCTTTGCTCCTTTAACCGCGGAGCGCCCCGGGGCGGGGAGACCATAGAGAGGCACGCTGCAGCGTAGAGCGTTGCGGGAGGGGTGGCGCATGCGCACGGCGCTCGGGCCGCCATGGTGGCGGTGGCAGAGGGGTCGGGAGCGGGGGCCTAGCCCCAGTCCCGGGGAAGCGGCCCTGTCCCCGGCCCCGGCCCCGGCCCGGGCCCGGGCCTGGGCCTGGCCCTGGCCCGCTGCTTCTCTCGGCTTGGCCGCGGCCTGCGCCCGGGGAGGCTGGAGGCGTGCTGGGAGCGGGGCCGGGCCGGGCCTTCGGGAGTTACCGGCACCGTCCGGGGCGGGGAGGAGGAGGAGAAAGGGGGGGGGGGGGGGGGCGCAGACACGACCTTTCGGGGTATAAAATGCTGTTTTTCATCTAAAGGCCCCGGCACAGCGGCTGGTGGCGGGGGGAGGATGCTGAGGGGAGGGGCGGACCCGGGCGGTGGAGCCAGGCAGGCAGCGGGCCCGGCCGCTTCACCCTCCCGCCGCCTCGCCGGGGTCGTGTCCCCAGCCCTGAAGGTGTCCCGGGGCTTCTGCTGGCCAGACCTGCTGGTCACCTTGCCCCGGGGGGGTACAGCGGGGCTCCTTGGGGCAGCAGCTCTGAGCCCGGGTGCTTCCATTTTTTTCTCCAGCGTGAAGCATCCTCGGGGCAGGATGGTACCGAGCTGCCTGGGGGCTCAGATCCCGAGGGAGCCGGATCCGACAGCGGGAGCACGCAGGTGGCGCTGAGGACGTGGGGGGTCAGGCAGCCTGGGGTGAGAGGACGTGGCACAGGGTGGCACTGGAGCGCTGGGGTTTGGGTTGGTGTGGATCGCTTTCACCCCCCACCCCCCCCCCCCGTCGTGTGCATAAATGGGGTGGTGCCACGGGGGAGGGGGTGGCCCCGCTCGCCCCATCAGCAGTTGTCTGTGTCCCCTCTGTGGTGCTGAGGAGAAGCCCCCCATGTCCTGTTCCACCCTGTGGGTGGGCTGAGGTGGCCGGCTGGCCTGGAGGCTGTCCCGGGACGTCCCCAGCGAGCTGTGCTGGCGGGCAGTGGGGATGGCAGAACCTCCCAAAGCGGGGTAATCCTGCCACCACCCAGCATGTGGGACGCATCCTGGGCAGTGCTGCACGTCCAGGTCACCCTGGGACGGGGGCCGCATCCCTGGCAGGCAGCTGCCCTTTCCCATGTGCTGGAGATGGGGCAGGACGAGGTCTTGGTTGTGCCTCCCTGGTACCTGTGTAGGCAAACCACCCCAGCGAAGCACCGAGGGCTTTTCCCTGCTGTGCCATAATTTCCACGCCTGGTTTTCCAAAATTCAGGCCTTTTGAGTCTTTCCAGTTTCCCTGCCGTCGTACTCCTGGGTGTACTGGTGCAGCAAGAGGCAGAGCTTGCCGTGATTGCCTTCGCAGCAAGGGGACGTGGTGGCGTGTCACTGCAGCTTTCTGGTGTCCGAGAGGGCTTTTCAGGAAAAGGGTGGGGGCGGCGCCTGGAACAGGCAGAGGAGTTGGTGGGGAATCTGCTGCTTCCCAAAAACTCGGTTCAGCTCCCAGGGGAGATAAACAAGTTAGTCACTCAGTGAGCTCACAGCGGAGGCATCTCGGCCTCCATGAGAATTTGTCGCCGGCCCTTCCCAGGGTGCGAGTGTGCCCCAGTGCCGGCTCCCCAGAGGAGGCAGTGGCTGGGCGGCCACGGGCCGTGGCTGGCCCCATGCTCCTCGCGTTCAGGCAGTGCCCGTTGCCCGTCCCTTGGTCCTTCTCCCATGTGCCGTGGCCCTGGCAGGAAACCCCGGCCTCTGTGCCACCGGGCCCTGGCACGGGCGGCAGCTCTGACGCAGCCCCTCAGCCAAGCAGGGACTCGCCCGGGTGTCTGCGGGATCCTGACGTGAGCGTTGGGATGCGAGCAAATAGGAATAAACAGTGACTCAGCTGAGGGGCTGCTTTTGGGGGGCTGGGGGAGACTGGGGTGATTCCCCCCGCCCCACCGGTGGACAGGCAGCGCAGCAGCATCAGGGCATCCCACGGTTGGTGGGACGAGCCACCCTCGGGGGCGTGGAGCGTGGTCTCTGGAGCTCCCCTTGTGCCCCTGGCACGAAACCGCTGGGTCTTGTGAGGCAGGGGCAGGCAGTGCCGCAGCCCCGGCTCCCCCCGGAGTGCGCTGCCCCCCGCTTCGGGCACCCACCTGCTGCTTGGCCCCGGCGTGTGGGATCTCCTGTGCTGGGAAAGAAAGCGCCCGGGAGCTGCTTGGGGATTTCCCAGGGAGAGTTGGGATCTGGGAATTTTCTGCCCCCCGCTCTTCTCCCCTCCTTCCTCCAGTGGTGGCTCGCGCTCGCATGCCGGTCCCGGGGTCACAAACGGTTTTAAAAAAAGCAACAGCCCACACAATGCTCTTCCCTTCCCTCACGGGTGCTGGTGATGAGATACCGCATCCGGCCCGGAGGACACAGAATTAGCCCTCCGCCTGGGAAAGGCCCTGCCAGTCCCTGCCAGCAGCTCCAGCGCCGTGGGGCTCTGAGGTCAGCGGTGCCTCGCCACGCGCGGAGGAAAGTGACTCCGCATCCTACAGATGCATCCTCCCTTGGGCTCGCTCGTCCCCCTCCAATGGGTCACGCCAGAAATGCGTTTCCCTTCCCTGCTCGCAGGATTTCTTGGAGGTGGCGTTGCCCGCGCCGATGTCAAGCGGTGCTTTCTGTGACGTGCAGGGCCCGCGCAGGTTTCTCTCTACGTCTGGCTTCTGCGCTGGCAAAAACGGGGGCGTTTCCGCGGGTCAGGACAGGGAATTCACGTTTACGGGAGACGTGGCAATTTCCACAAAAGCAGCAAGAACAAAGGGCGCCGGGCAGGTAGGGGCGTTCCTGGAAACAGTTTGTAGGGCAAAAGTTCTGACAAATGTCTGTGGGGGGTGGGAACCATTTTATTTTGGTGCACAGCCAGCCCAGCTCAACCCCGTGCAACCAAACCTGAACAGTGCGGCCCAGCCCACCTCAACCTGACCCAACATGAATGACCCAACATGACCCAACCCACCACAAATGACCTGAACCACCACGAAGGACCCAACCCAACCCAGCATGAATGACCCACATCAACCCAACACGAATGACCCAACGCAACCCAACCCACCACAAATGACCCAACCCAACAC
>JADKXX010011192.1:0-10447 GCA_017310255.1 Butorides virescens | reverse complement strand
CACAACGCAACCTAACATGAGTGACCCAACACAACCCAACCCACCACGAATGACCCAATGCAACCCAACATGAATGACCCAACATAACACAACCCGATGAGAATGACACAACCCAACTCAACACAACCCAACAGAACCCGTCACGGATGACACGGCACAGCAAGATCAGAGGAAAACCCAGAGGCTCTTTTAGAAGGGTCAAGGAGAGGAGGGTCCATGGCCTGGAGCTCCGCTGCTGGCTGCTCCAAACCTACCCCTGCTGCAAGGCTGTTGCAATGAAATGGAAAGAGCAAAACAGCCCCTACCGACCAGGGCTTCCCCTCTAAACAGGCTGCGAGCTGGTGAAACATGGCTGTGTCTTGGGGACCTGAGAGTCCGGGGGAGTTTTCTGGCGTGTAGTAAGGGGTTGAGCCTCTCCGCCCTTCCTAACTCCTCTCATGAGGCTGACTAGGACCAAAGTCACTTCTGGACACCCTCTCTTGCACTGATTTCAAGAGGATTGAGGGAACAGAGCCCTGTGGGAAAACCTGGAACACACAACCGTGTTAAAACGAGCTAAAACCTGAAGCAAAGCCCCTGCTGTGGCTGCGATCCTGACTGTGGTGTGTGGCCACCTCGCGCAGCGCTTGATCCGAGGGCTGTCGGAGCCGAGGGAGCTGCCGAGGCAGCGGTGGGCTGCCCCTGGGACCGCTCGTGGTATTGCTGGCTGTGCTGCTCGGGCGTTGCTTCTCCCTGAGGCCAAGCTCCCACTCCCAAGAATGCATCACGTCCCCATGGAAACACAAATGCTTATTTATTTGACTTGTTTCGGTATTTTTTTCCTTAATTTAATTTAACACCCCACCCCCCGCCTCTCTCTGTGTCTTTTTTTTGTTGTTGTTGTTTTTTTGGTTATTCGAAGGAAGGAAGGAAGCCCAAACTCGGATGTTTGTTTGTTCTGTCCTGGCCGATGTTCCCTTGGTCGCGCTCCAGTGGCCGATAAACTGGCAGGGAACCGGAGCGAGGAGCACGGCAGAGCCTGGGAAAGGCCGGGACCCCGCTTCCCCCAGCCTTACGTCACGGTTTCTCTCCGATGCGCTTGGCCTGGGGGCTGCGTGCTGCCGGCTGCCTTCGCCCCCTCCGCTCCCCCTCGGGCAGGCAGCGCCTTTGCCACCAGCTCGTGTGGCTGCTCTCGGTGGGACGTCTGCAAGGAGAGCATCTCCCCGCTATCCGGGTTCCCTCCACCCTGGTGCCATCTTCTGAGCCCCTGACCCACGGCGCGGCTGGGACCCAGGGTTCACCCCTGGCTGTGGGACCATGGAGGGGGAGAACCCACAAGGGATCTGGGCTGGGGTGTGAGCTCTGATCTTCTCAGAGACCTGCACCCTCTTCACCCAGGCAGGTCCTGCTCACCTGCGGGCATCCAGTGGTGTCTGAGGCTGTTGCAGACCCCGGGCAGAGGAGGAGGGGGTGCTCGCCAGTCTGAGCAATCAGGAGTTCGTCCTGTGGCTCCTGGCGTGAGCCATTAGGTCGGGAAGTCTCTTCCTTTCTCCAAGCTGGAAAATGTGCTCAACGCGGCCCGTAAGAGGCAAATATTTATGGGGTATTGGATATGTGCCATGGTGGGTGATGGGTGGGGGAGCTGGAGGCTCTGCGGTCCGCTTGCTCCCCGCTCCCCGTTGAGGGCAGGGACGCTGTTCAGAGGGATGGAGAACGGGCTTGATCAGCTCAGGGAACTTTTGAAGCTCTCCTGGGAAGAGCCTCTGCCCAGGGACGTTGGGGTGGCTCTGGGGGAGGCGAGACCCCGCCTCATCCCTCGGGATCCCTGGGGTCGGAGGCAGATTTGGGTGGGCCCAGGAGACGGGTCCCTGGAACCCTTGCAGGGTGCATGAAGGTGCTGGAGCAAGAAGGCAACGGGGAGTTGTCTCTGTGAGAAACGGAGCATTTGCTCTTGGTGGTCTCTTCTCTGCAGCAGTGGAGCGGCCCTGGAGACACCGTTGGGTGCTTTGGGTGTCCCCTCCTTAGGGGGAACAGTAGGAAATATGGGTGTTGTCCTCCAGCTCCGCCTGACGTCCTCATGCAGGAGACTTGGAACTTTTCCCAGCCAAGGCAGCGCAGGCAGCTCCCAAACCTCCTGCATCGCTCCCAAACCAGCCCCACATCCCGGCAGCACTTCTGCCTCTTGCCCATCTGCCGTGGAGCACTTTTTCCTTGGGGTCCCAGCAAATTTCCTCACCTTTTTTTCCAGCATCTCAGTGCCTTGGGAGCGTTGGAGGGGATCGCCCAAACGATGCGGGGCACCAGCGTGGGTGTGCGGGTCCAGGGAGGGGAGCGCGAGGGGCTTAGGAGGAAGGTCTCTCTCTGTGCCCATCTTTCGGCACGATGTCACCTGCCCCTTCCGTGGTCCCCACAGCCGCTCGGCAGGGTCCCCGGCTCTGGCTCCCATCTCCCGTCCCCGTGCCTTTGGCAAAGCGGCCACCCTGAGCCGCGCAGCCGCGGAGGAGGGCGATGGGCAGGGGGGCTTTGCTGGGGGGCACGGGGGGATGCTCCGGAGGGCCCCCGGGCTCTGTGCAAGGCCAGGTCACCCCCAGCCCCGTGCGGCGCAGCAGCCACCGCGCTGGCTTGCTGCCGGCTGGCCCGGGCACTGGTTCCAGAGGATAATCTATAGCTTTGGTGCTGCTAATTGGAGCTCTTGCCCTACACTTCCTCCTTTCAATCTTCCTCCGCCCTCGGCTCTGCAGGGTCAATAACTGATTCGCATTAAAGCAGAGTCTCTGGTGGTTCCCGTGTGTCTACGGCAGCCGCGTCTCTGCCGGGGGTGGGGGGGGCTGGGAGGAGGGGGCTGCAGCAGCAGGGTGAATCCCCCAGACCCTCTGGGGATGGGAGACAAATCCTCGCAGGTCTCTTCTTTCCAAACTTTCTCCCACTACGCAGCTCTGCTGCCTTTCCCCAAGCCCCTGGGGTCCCCCTGCTGCTTCTCTGTGTCCCCCCCTCGCCCCAGCCCCTGCCTCTCCTCCCTCTGATCCCCCGCCCCGCGCTGGCCATCAGCAGACAGCCACGATCGATTTTCCTGGTTCAGCAAAACCCGGCGGCGAGGGGAGTGCGAGCCAGGGCGCGGTGGCACGTGCGATGGCGAGCCGGTGCTGGGCGAGGTGTCCGGGGAGAGCTGTCACCATCCCCCAGGGCCCCGCCAGGGCTGTGTCTGGTTTTCTGGGAGACCTGGGCAACTCTTTTCCCCCGCCCTGTGCCCCGAGCAGCCCTGGTTCATGCGATGTGGTGGTGGGGAAATGCAGCTCCTCCCATGGGATCCTTCTGGAAACCCTTCGGGGGGGAAGCAGGAATCCCTCCGTCCTCCCCGCCTTGGGATAAGCCATCCTTCGCTCTCTCCAAACAGACCCAGGTGGATCTGGACGTGCTTTCCCCAGGGAGCCCACAATTTTCTCAAGCCCGTTCCCAGCCGAAATCCCACATGAGCTGCCTGGGGACACCAGCACTGGGGGAGAAGCTCCATCCATTGGTGAGGTGGGATCGCTGCCTCCTTCCAGCCTGCTCTGGGACGCCCCCCAGCGAAGATGCTTTGGCTCATGGTGTCTTGGAGAGCAGTGGCCAACCTCCTCCTCTGGCCGTGCCCTGGGGATCTTCCACATCTCCCATAGCAGGGTTGGAGCCCAACGAGGACCCATGCCCCATGTCCCCAGGTCTGCACAGGCTCCCCAGCACCATCCCTGGCACCGGGGGCTCCGGCCGTGGCTCCTACCCGACCCCGCTGGCCATCGGGAGGGGACACAGCCCTGTAGGGGGGCTCCCCAGCTCCAAACTGCCCCACAAACCCCAGGTCTCTCCTTGCAAGGTGGCCAGCTCTGCTGGAGGGGGTCCCCGTGCGAGGGGCATCCTGATGCCACCCGCCTCTGAGGCAGGGGACGAGAGGGGTGGGGCGTGCAGGTCCCCCTTTTTGCCAGTCACCGTGTTTTGGAGCAGGGGCAGCCCTGCCTGTGCTGAGGGCAGCGTGACCATGGAGGGCTGCCTGCTAACGCCCCCCGGCTCCGCTCCATCCCCCTCGGGCACCCCTGGGCTCACCCCCCCACCCAGCCCAGGGATACCCTTCACCCCGGGGCCACCGCTTTGGCTGCTGCACAGCCCCTTTCCCAACCCATCCCAACTTCCCCAGTGCCTGCAGCCGAGCCTGGCCCTGCCCCAGCCTTTCCACGGCCCCTCGGGTCCGGCTGGGAGCAGAGGAATGCGGCTTTCCAGCCCGGGGGCTCTTGGCCCTAATCAATGGCCCTGGGGGGGTCTTGGTGGCGGGGTGCTTGGCACGAAGGCCGGCAGCGTGGTCATCCCCATCCAGGAGAGCCCCTGGCAGGGCAGCATGGAGCAGCAGCAGCCCTGGGGAGCAGCCCTGGACTGCCAGGACCTGACCGGCCGCTCTGGGAAACCCCGGGAATAACCGGGGGAGAGCCCAGCCCCACATGGGGGGCATCAGCCTCCCCCTCACCTTTCCCAGCCCCTTAAGGGGCTTTAAGCACCTCTGGTGCTCAGCCCCCCGACCCTCCCAGTTGTGGGTCCCACCAGACCAAGGGCCAGCAGCCAGGATCTGCAGTGGGATGAGCTCCAGCCACTGCTGAAAGGTGGGGTTTGGGGGGGTGCGGGCAGCTGGGGGGCATTGGTGCCACCCCCCTCTTGCTGGTGGGGCCCTGAAGCCCACCTTGGAAGATGCTTTTCCACAGCAAGGGACGGATGAGTTGGGTTTGCGAGACCCAGGAGCAGAGCATCAGCTCACCATGGGTCTGCCCACTACCCTCCCCACTTCACTGGCCCCAGCTGGGCTCACTTTGGGGGTGGGAGGGGAAGCCCCCCGGCCCCTGCCTGCTGGGGGTGGGAGTAGAGCACCCATCCACAACCTCCCAGCGTTGCCTGCGCTGCGGGGGCTTGCTTATGGGCTTTGGGCATCTTCTGCGCAATGGGTGGACGTGCCCGGGGGATTTTGGGGGCTCACACCAGCGCAGGTGCTGGCGGGGAGGCGGGAGCTGGGCAGTGCTGGGGGGCAGCGAGGGATGGGGTGCTGGGGGGGCAGAGCCGGGGGGCAGAGCCGCTCAGTCTCAGCAGGGGAAGGCGAGGAGGTGAGAGAAGGTCAGCAAAGTTTTTGCCTGGCCCAAAAGCGCTTAGGCAGGAGGGTCCAAGCCTCCAGATAACCACTGTTATTTAATTTATTTTTTCTAAATAAAAAAAAAGGAAGGAAGTTAATAAATAATGTAAAGTGGAGAATGCATTAATGAAAGAGAGAGCGAGGGAGAGAGGAAAAGAGAGGAAGGGACAGGGCAGAGTGAGAGCGCGGGGAGGGGAGGGAGAGATATTCCTGCCTGTATCGATTGGATATGATTACATTAGACCTATCAAATATTCATACTACATTCCACAAGAGGTCATTGTGTGTGTTTTTCCAATTTAGCTCTGCCTTGGCGCAAGGAGCAGGCTCTGAGTGGGAAACGGGCTGCGCAAACGGCCCCGGCTGCGCGGCCGCGGGGCTGCTGGGGCAGGGGGCGAGCGGGGAGGGGGATGCCCAAAGGGGGGTGGGGGGGATGCTGAGCCCCGCGGGTCCTTTGCAAAGCCCTCGAGGGCTGTGGGTCGTAGCCGGGCACAGCGACCGCTGCCGAAATGAGAGACGTGAGGGCACGCGTGTCCCCGCTCCAGCACCTTCCTCCTCCCTCCCCGGGCAAGCCCAGCAGCTGGCGGCCGCTCTTTACTGGTGGCTGTGGGCTGTTCCTGGCCCAAGAGCACCTTAATGGGGGATTTTAACTGGGATGTCCCCTCGCCAGCCGGGAAGGTGTCAGCCCAGGCCGTGGAAGGAGGCAGGAGGGGGATGAGATGCCGTGCGGAGGGCGGGCAGGGATGCGTGGTGGGTCTCCCACGGTGGCACCCATCTGCCAGGGCACGCCGGCTCCTCTCGCCCTGCCTCCGTCCCCTCCGTGCTGGCCGGGACCCTCGCGGAGGTGGGCGCCCCTGGGAGAGGACCACAGGGGAGAAGGACCCGCAGAGCTGGGGTCCTGTCTCAGGTGGCTTTCAAGGACACAGATGTCCGGTGGCCGGAGAGCGCGATCGGGGTGGGATGAGCCCAAAACCCACCCACAGGGGTCCTTTGCCCTGGGGGACGCAGCTGGGGGACTGCTGCCCAATTTTACCCCCAAGTGAGGCACTTCCCTTGCCCGTGCCTCAGTTTCCCCATACTGCAATGCTGCTGTTGGTGGGTCACAGCCCTGTACCTCCACCTTCCCTCAGCATCACCGGGGCACCGCTGCCGTCCCCATGGCTCCCGGCCCCGGCTGCTCCGCTGAGGCCCCCGCTGCCCTCCACCCCGCTGTGGACCCGGCCAGCGCGAGCCAGCGCTGCGTTCTCTCCTTACATTAATAAAAATTTTACAGCACGGTGGCAGGAAATGCATTTTCAGTTCATCTGCTGCAGCTATTAGATTACCAGGAAATGGCTGGCTGGCCGGCGGCCAGCGCCTCCGAAGGGCCGGCGCACACCCGGCGCGGGGCGGAGGGAGAAGGCAAGCAGAGCCCATCGCGCTGGCTGAGCCCATCAGCCGGGTCCTGCCCATCCTGGGTGTCCCCATGGTGTGCCAGGCTGTCCCCCACCATCTCCCCGGGGCCCTTGGGTGCCGGCTGGGGGGCTGCCTGGGGAGGCAGAGCCAGGGATGCTCCAAGGCAGCAGGGATGGACCCGTTCCCCGCTGTTGGGGGGGGAGCCAAGAAGGCATCTGTGATGAACCTCTGCTCCGTCCTAAGAGCAGCAGAGCCCAGACTGGCCCCAGCCTCTGCCGAGGCTCAGCCGTGCTGGGACTGGAGAGAGGTGGCAGATTTGGGGCTGGGACAGGGAGGGTGCGTGCACCGAGCAGGGACGGTCTCTGCAGAGCTTGGTTATTCCAGGCCATGGGATTTCGGGCTGCCAGGCTGGGCTGGAGTCAAGAGGAGCATGGGAAGGAGTTAAATGTGTGTTGTCTTCAAAAAAGCCGGGAGGAGGGGGCAGGTGCTGGCTATAAATACCTCCGAGGTGGCAGTGCTAATGAAGGGAGGGAATTGTGAGCAGCCCCTCAGAGAGGAGTGGCGAGGAGAGGAGAGGAGGGCCAGTAGCAGCGTGGCTCCTGGGGAGGGATGCCGTTTTTAGGCTAGGCGATGTTTTTTTGGAGAGCCCTCTTAGAGGTGACTGCGGCCGAGTGCTGGACTCTACAGGCGGGCCAGCTTCGTGCTGTGACCCCTCTGAGGCCGGCGCGGCCACGTGCCCTGGGCTCCCTGCGCCCGAGCGTCGGGTGCCAAAGCAAAAGCATCTTCCTTTGGTGGAGGCGGTGCCCTGGGGCTGCAGCTGGGCTGGGGTTTTGCACCTTCCTGGGGTGCAGCAGGAGGTCCCTCCTTTTGGGGCACTCTGACGAGCAGCCAGCAGTGGGGCTGGGCTCCGGAGGGATGCCTGGGGCTCTGGAGGGATGCTTGAGGCTCTGGAGGGATGCCTGGGGCTCCAGAAGGATGCCTGGGGCTCCAGAGGGATGCTTGGGGCTCTGGAGGGATGCTTGGGGCTCCGGAGGGATGCCTGGGGCTCCAGAAGGATGCTTGAGGCTCTGGAGGGATGCTTGGGGCTCCAGAGGGATGCTTGGGGCTCCAGAGGGATGCTTGGGGCTCCCTGCCTCTGCCTGGCAGCAGCTTGGGGGTCTCAAGCCCTGGCTGCCTGCTTGGCCTTCCAGAGCCCCTGGCTGCGAGCGCAGGATGCTGCTCTTGGGCAGGAGGTGACCCCAGCTTTTGGGCAGGAGGTGACCCCAGCCCCCGGCTCCCCCAGCCCTGCCACCGTGACATCTCCGCTCGGGTCCCTGCAAGCCAGGAGGAGATGGGAGAGGAGACCTGGGCAGCAGGAACTGAGGGATGGCAAAGGGGGGAAGTGAGGGGCGATGAGAGGGAGCGGAGCAAGCAAGGGAGCAGAGTGTGGGGAGAAAGCAAGGTCTGAGCCTTGCTGAGGTTTATTAAAGTTTAACAGAAAAGAAACCCTGGTTTGCGTGGAGGGGACCAGCTATTTTTAGCCGTGGGTAGGATGTCAGCTCTGAAAATAGCCTGCTACCAGATCCTAATGAAATCCTCTCTTTGGCTCTCACCCGGAGCGAGTTTGGAGGGGGAGGATCGCTGTCACACCCGCAGCCGAGGAGCTCCTGACATTCACAATGACTCGCCTTATTTTTTTTCTTTTTCTTTTTTTTTTTTTTTTTTTCCTTCCCCCTCCGGTTTCTCCTATTCTTCACCGGCTCTGCCTTACGCCGAGCAGAGGAGTCACCAGCCAAAAAAGTGAATGCGGGGGTGGTGCTGCTTAGCTACGGCCAAATCCCAGGCAACATGTGACCAGATTGGCAATTTAATACCGAGCCTTTCTCCCCTGCACACGCGCGCGCTCAAGTTGAAGTGACATTGAAACGGGAACTCAAAGTGCTGAAGGCGAAGAAATTGGGGGGAGCTGCCTCCCCCCTGCCCTCTGCCTGCCACCTCCATCCCTGGGGGATGAGGGGGCTGGGTCTGGGCTGGAGGGGTGGTACCCAGGCAGGGGAGGATGCTCGGGCCAGGTACCCGGGCTTGGAGGGGAACAGGAGGTGGAGGATCCGCTGCTGGGCACGAGGACCGGCTGCTCTGCAGGAGGGGTGCCCGAGACACCGGGGGAGCCCAGCCTGGGACCTCCGGAAAAGCCGAAGCCGACCTGAAACAGTGGGTGGCTGCTCCTAGGAAAGATCAGGGTGGTGGAGAAGCATCGCCAGGAGCGTGGGGCATAGAAACCAAGGAGAGGGACGGCCCTGGGGGCTCGGGGATGGAGGAGACGGCTGGGGGAGCATCACGTCCCCATTGAGCTGAAGAGCCCTGCGGGGTCAGGCTTGGCAAGGGGGACTGGTGCTCCATGGGCTCTCGGGGGACATTCAGGGTCTGGCGGGTGCAAACCCTTTGGTATTTGATTCCCCAGTGGGTGTAGCAATGGGGTTTGGGTGGGGAAATACACAGCTCCCACCCATGGCACCCCCTGTGGAGCTCAAGCTTTGGCTGGCCGAAGCCAGCCTCTTCCTACTGGGGATGAGGAGGGTTCAGCTCCGCGCCCTTCCTCTGCCGGAGGCTGGCCGACGCGGTGCGAGGGTCCCAGCTCCAGAGCACCCAGCCCCCCCCGGTATCTCTATGACCAACGCCCCGTCCGGCTGCACCCACCCCGCTGGGGACCCCGAGGAGCTCAGGGCTCTGGGCGCACGCTTGCAGCCCCGCTTGTGCTCCAGTCACCTCTTTGCTCTGGTTTCCCTGCTGGGAGGGCGATGCAGATTTGGGTAGGGGACCTCGTGGGGACAAACACATTTTCTGCAGCAGAAGAGCTGCCGTGGAGGCACGGGGAGCCCATCAAGGCGCCGGGGCGCCCCGAGCTTTGCCCCAGTGCGTGGCGCTCGCTAAACGCAATGGGGACATGGAAAAAAACACCCCAAAAAAGCAAAAAGCAAAACGCCACCTGCTTTGATGTTCACCCTGCGGCTGGGTTCACGTGCCGGGGTACCGGCTGAGCCCGGGCGCTGCCTCGCTCAGCCCCTGGGCTGGATGCTCCCCCCCCACCCCGAGACGGCTCCGCGCGGGGACGGAGCCATCTGCACCAGTGAGTCAGCAGGACCCACTTAACACTTCTCCAGCAGGATCCACTCCTCCTGACGGAACGGGCAGCTTCTGGCAAGCTCCGTCAGCGTGTTACAATCTCAGCTCATTAACGGGACGCATCCTGAGCTCTTTATTGATGTTTTATGCTGCCTGGCTCCATCTTCAGAGGAAGAACTCACATTGCAGTCAATGACTACACCTCCGCGCTGCTGCGGGCTGGGTGAGGAGCTCAGGATCTGGCTCGCACGGCGAGTTGGGCTCAGCTCTGGTTCCTCCCAAGTTGCATCGCTGCGAACGGTGGGGTTTTACACCAGAGCAGCCAAGAGACATCTCGGGGCCTGCGGGACGTGTTCTTTCCAGGGACTGGGGAAGGTTCAGAAGGAAAATGCAAGGAAGGGGTTGCTTTTTTTTTCCCCTTGCTTGCTTATCCCTCTTTGCTGGGCAAAGGAACCGCGCCATACGGGAGGGAAATGGGGTTTTCTTTCCCCCAGCGCTGCCGCCTGCTCAGCTCGAGCCCGGCAGGGCGGCCGGACCTGGCCCCCCGCTTCACCAAGGCGTGCGCTGGGAGCCGCATGTCCCTCCACCTTAGGAGAGTCGCGGTCTTTTTAATAAGTTCCCCAGCGCTCGCTGTTGCTTCCGAAAAGCTAGCGGCACTGTCTGGCTTCAAGTGGCTTTTACATAATCCAGGCTGTCAGGCTGGATGAACATCACGGTCCCTTCTGGCCCTCAAATCTGTGAATCTAAAAATTAGAGGGCACCAGCACCTCATTGTTTCTGGATGATTTAATCAGGGGAGTCGCATGTTCTCTTTATCCTCTCCTTTCC
>JADKXX010011191.1:0-23828 GCA_017310255.1 Butorides virescens | reverse complement strand
GCGGGCCGGCCGGTGCCCCCCCCCGGGGCTGCCCCCGGCCGGGCGGGGCGCTCGGCGGGCGGATGGACCGGCGGCGGCGGCGGCGGCGGGGGGTGAGTCCGCTGCGGGGCGCGGGGGGGACACGCGTGGGGCTGGGCACGGGTGGAAAGCGGGGCGCCGCCGGTGCGCGGCGGGGTGGGGGGGGACGGACACACGGACACGCGTGGGCAGCGCGGTGCCGAGGGGCGGGGGGCGGGGGTCCCGGGACGTGCGCGGGCTGGGAGCGTGCAATGGAGCGGGGGGGTCTTGGGCACGTGCGCGCGCGCTGTGGGGCTGGGGGTCCCGGGCACGCGTGGGGCGTGAGGCGGTGGGGCCGGGCGTGGGTCAGAGCCACGCGGGGGTTGTGTGCGCAGCCGGGCTGGGGGCGCCCCGGACGCGAAGGGGTGGTGCTCGGGGGTCCTGGAAACGCGGGGGCGGTGGGGCCGGGGGCCGCATCCGGATCCGAGCCACGCGTGGGCTGTGTTGCACGGAGGGCTGGTGGGGGGGCAGCACGCGGCGGGGCCGCGCGTGGGGGCTGCAGCCCGGATCCGGGCCACGCGTGGGCTGCGTGGAGAGCGGGGCTGGGGGATCGGCCCCCGGGAGCAGGCGAGGGGGTCCCTCCGGAGGGGAGAAGCCCTTTTCTCCCGGCCGGGCGCCCAGCGCAGCACGTCCCCGGCGCGCAGCCACCTCCAGCCTGTAAATCATTTGCTTTTACGATCCCTCCTCTGGCCCGTTATCACACGAACTTTATATGTTTGGGGCTGCTGGTGGCCATAAAGCTCGCCCGGTTTCCGGGGCTGGCATGCCTGCCTCGCAGGCAGGGTGTGAGGAGGAGGAGGAGGAGGCTGGGGACACGCTGCCCCGGGCCCCCCCAGCCGGGCAGGTAGGCAGGGAGGGGTGCAGCAGTGCCTCGGGGACGGTCGGACCAGTGGGGGCCAGGATATGGACCGGTTGCAGCCCTGGGATGGGGCTGGGGCGGGGAGGGCTGGGGAGCGAGCGGGGGGCGCTGGGCTCCCCCGGGTGGAAGGGCAGGAGCGAGGTCCCAGCTCCGGTTGTTCAGTCCCCCGTCCCTCCATCCCGCTGGACTGGGGGACCCACGGATCCTCCGGCTCACGTCCCCGGGGGTCCCAGCGGGACCTTTGCCTCGCCCTGGCCAGCAGGTCTGGGTCCGTGTCCAACCCCTCCGCTCGGGGGTCGTAGCTCCAGGAGCGCTGGGGCCCCGGGTTGCTGCCGGGGGTCCTCCCGGGGATGCTGTGTCCAAGCCCTGGTCCCAGATCCCGAGTGTCCGGGTTGCAACGGGCTGCGTGGCCCGACTGCCAGCTCCTCTCTCTGCCTGCCGTGCCCGGGGCTCTGCTCCTCCTCGCAGCGTCCCCTGGGGGGCCCCCCCCAGCCTAAGCACGGCTCAGGCGGCTCCTCGTGTCTCCTGAGCTCCAGGGCTGGCACAGAGTCGGGTGTAGCTGTGCCGGCTCTGCCCGTTGGCTGCTCTTTCATCTCCCAGTTCCTCTGCCTCGGTGGCACTGGGATCCCCCCGCTGCCTCGGCCTCGCTCCCTTTGGGTCCCAGCCCCCCCCCGGGAACCTCGCAGGAGTCTCGCTGGCCGAGTCCTAATGCCAAATCCCTGGGCATGGGTTGAGCGGGGATGGACCCCCAGACGTGAGCAGCTCCCCCCCGGGCGTACATCAGCATCGTCCCCCGAACAGTCCCAGCCCAGGATGGGGTCTGGGTGGTGAGGGGCGTGGGATCCCTCTGGGGCTGCTCTCTGCTCCCCTCCGCACGGTCCTGGCCACGGGCTGAGACGTGCCAGGGGTCCAGGGGGCTTCAGCTCGGCAGCTTTAGCAAGACCTGCCGGGGTGGGGAGCTCCGTGGCAGCAGCTCAGGGCTCACCGGAGCCTCTTTGGCCTCCGTGGCCCCTTCCCATCCCGGCAGCGGGCTCGCAAACCCTTCCCTGGGTCAGCCGTGCCCTCCCAAGTCACCTTGATGTTTCTGTTAAACAAATTGGTCCCCAAATCAGTTGTGGGTGTCCCGGGCAAGCGACTCATTCGCTGTCTGCGTCTCCCTGGATGGGGGGAGCATCTCGCTTGAGATCCTGTGGTGGGGGGGGGCAGGTGGGCTCCGTGCGCAGGGAACACCCCGGATCTGAGCCATTGGGTTGCCTTTTCTTTCCGGGGGAGGGGGATGGGAGAGACCAGATCTTGCTTGAACAGTCAAAGTAAGTTGCCTTTGCTTTTCCCTGCTCTTCAAGGTCAGCCTAGCTAATGAAAATCAATCTTCCCTCTGCCTCTCTCTGCTGCATGAGCAAATTTTACCTGTGGCCCCTCACCTATCGGGAAGCCTCCGCCGCTGCCGGCCGCCTGGCCCGCTGGCCATGTGCAAGGCCACCGGGGAGCTTCCTACTGAAACCCAGCCTTCCTGCGGGCCCGGGCGCGGTGACAACGGCTGTGTCACCCGGGGATCGCTCAGTTGATCTGCCAGAGCAGAATGGCTTTGTCCCGGGGCAGTCGGCTGCGCACGGAAGGCACGCATCCCATGTTGAAATCTGGAAGCGTGGGGGCAAAGCTCCTCGCTGGAGTCTGGGGTGCCACGGGGGGCTCTCGGGCTCTGCGTGCTCCGGCCGGCCGGCAGCAGAAGTGGGAATTTTCTCTCTCCCCCCCTTCCCAAGAGGTCTTGGGGCCTGGCTCCCTCGCAGACCCGCTCCTGCCTGCCCCCTCCCCTCGCCCAGCCCCGGCCCTGCCGAGGTTTCACCCCGACGCCAGCAGCAAGCTCCGGCAGCCCGAGGTTTTGGTGATGGTGCTGCTGCCGCGAGGCCAAACCTGCCGGGGTGGGAGTCCTGGGACGGGGGGGTCCCTGTCGCCCCAGCACCCGCGGATGGTCCCGACCTTCCCTCTGGATGAAGCAGGCTTGGGAAGTGCCTTTCCCTGACCACGGCAGCACGCGGCACGGCAGCCCTGGCACAAGGAGCAAGACGGGGCTCGCCTGCTTTCCCCGCTTTGCCCGCTGCTTGTGCCGGGACTAAGGAGAAACCCGCCCTGCTCGGCGCTGGTGGACTGGGTAAATTGGTTCCCAGTTGTGCCTGGGAAAAGGGGATGCTGTGGTGGGAACTGCCGGGACGCGGGGAGCCTGTCCCCGGCTGAGCCTGTCTCTCATTAGCTGCAGTTTGTTGCTGATGCTGCCTGGAATTAAACGTGCCCCGACCCCCTCCATCCCTGGTGCCCCTGGTGTGCACGGGTACGGCACCAGGAGGCTGCTTGGGGTGCACTGGGAAGCCCCAAACCAGGCTCTCCTGCGCTGGGGGAGATGCTGTTCTCAGTTCCATCACTGGCTCTGGATAAGTTGCAGCTTCAAGTTCCCCCTCCTGCAGAGAGGGCCAGCACTTTCCCCGGGGGAAGGAGAGGGAGGGCAGACGGGCTCCATCGGTGCTGGCAAGGGGTGGGAAACCCTCTGGAAGGACGCGACAAAGCTCGGGGAGATGCTGTGCCCGCCTGCCCCAAGGGACAGGTCTTGGGGCCCTTTCCTTTCGGACGTGTCCAGCCTAAGTCTCCCCAGGGGCAGGAGTTTCTTTGCGTCTGGTCGTCGGAAATAACTTCATTTGGAGTTCTCCAGCCGGTCTTTGCTTCCTGGTTTGGATGGATGGAGCTGTTACAAACCATAACACAAATGTTTTCTCTCCCTTCCCGCCCCATCCGTTAGGATTTTTAGATGTGCCCGGATGCCGCAGGGTCTCCTCGCGCCTGGAAATGCAGCTCTCTTCCAGCGTGGCTGAACTCAGCTGTGACGAGACGATGGACCCACCCGCTGAGGGCTTCCAGCAGGTCCTGTCCATTGACCAAATCCGCTCCATCCGTGCCAGCAACAACTACGTGGAGAGACCGGCTGCCTGCTTCCAGCAAGCCCGCTCCAACCCATCCCTGGCCCAGCCGCCGCACAAGCAGGAGTGGTCCCAGGACCGCCTGGCGTCTTCCACCTTCCAGGACCTGCGCCGCAGCCACAGCCAACAGCACCAGATGCCACCTTTGCAGCAACACATGAGCCATTCCAGCACGGCCAGCTCCGTCTCCCAAAGCACCACCGCCTCCGACCAGCGCCTCCTGAGCAGCCTCACACCCTCCCACTCCGGGCACTCACTCATCCGGACGCAGCCCCAGCCCGGCGAGCTCAAACCGGAGGAGTCGCCGCTGAAGGGGGCGGCGGAGAAGCCCCCCCCCCTGCACGCCGGGCACCTCTTCATCTGCGAGGAGTGCGGGCGCTGCAAGTGTGCCCGCTGCACGGCCGCCCGCAGCCTCCCCTCCTGCTGGCTCTGCAACCAGCGCTGCCTCTGCTCCCCCGAGAGCCTCCTCGACTACGGGACCTGCCTCTGCTGCGTCAAGGGGCTCTTCTACCACTGCTCCACCGACGACGAGGACACCTGCGCCGACGACCCCTGCTCCTGCGGGCCGGGGTCCTGCTGCGCCCGCTGGGCTGCCATGAGCTTCCTCTCCCTCCTCATGCCCTGCCTCTGCTGCTACTTTCCCACCCTGGGGTGCCTCAAACTTTGCCAGCGGGGTTACGACGGCCTGAAACGGCCCGGCTGCCGCTGCCAGAGCCACACCAACACGGTCTGCAGGAAGATCTCCTCCTCCAGCGGCACGCCTTTCCCCAAGACGCTGGATAAGCCGGTATGACCCTCCCAGGGAGGAGAAGCAGGCTTTACTCCTCTTCCTCCTCCTCCTCCTCCTCCTCCTCCTCTCCCCTCCGTCCCCCTCCTCCCTCGGCTCCCTCCGCTCCGCAGCGCTCCCCCCTAGCCAACGTCACCTCCCAGGAATGGGACGGCTGAACCGAGGGTCCCCCAGCCCCTGGGACCACGGCGGCGGCTGGGCGGCCAGGGGAAGCGGTGGTTTTGCACAGGCGGGCGAGGGACCCGGAGAGGCGGAGGGAGCTGTGAGGGTGTCCCCCCCCACCCCGGCCCTGCCCCGCGGCAAAGGGCGACCCGGGGGGTCCTTGGGACGCTGCTCTCTGAGGGTTTTAGGAGCTGCCGCTGCCCCATGGTGCGCCCCTTCCCGGTGGGGGGAGCAGGCAGGGCGACGCATCCCCTGTGCAAGAGTCCTGCAGGAGCCAGACCGCCTCCCCCCGCTCCGTATCCCTCTCCAGCACTTTCCGTGGGTGGCCCCTCGCCTCCCGCGTGGCCGTAGGGCCGCTTTCCCCCCGGGGCTGGGGTGCCGCTGGGTCCCACCGGTGGCAGTGGCTTCCCTGTGGGCTTGGAAGGCGCTGGGAGAAGCGAGCGAGCTTCAGAATGAGGTGGCAGCGTATTTTTCTGTCTCAAAGAGGAAGGGAAGGTGTGGGAAGCTTTAGAAAACCTTCTGGCAGGGGAAGGAGCTATCGGAGGCAGCCCAGCCCACTCGCTTCTGCCCGACTGCAGCGAGGGAAAGGTCCCCTCTGGGATTTGGCTGGGAACGAGAAGCTGGTCTGAAGTTGCCATTCATTTCTCCACGCCTTGAGGGGCCGCCTCCGGAGTGCGAACCCGGGCGGGACGGGAGCTGCCACCCGGCTCCATCCCACCACCGAGCCGCTGCCCCCGGCGCCGGCCCCGCGCTCCAGCCCCGCTCTGGTACCTTCCACCAGCACTGAATTCACTTTAAAAACAAATCCCCCAAGCCCGGGTGTCAGCGGCTGCCACGCGCCCTGGGATCGGCGCCGGTCCGGGGGGACCTCCCGCACCTCCTGCTTTGGGCTGGAGGGAAACCGAGGGCAGAAGGGGGTGTGGAGAGACGGGAGCCCGACCTTCCCTCCCTGCAGAAGTTGCCTTTGGGTCCTCACCCCACTGTCCTTGGCCGGCCGGCGTGTCACACCGCCCCCCGCGCCACGCCAGCCCTGCTGGCACTGCCCGGGGTGTTCTGCAGCGGCGCCAAACCGGAGATGGGTCTGACCCAAGCCCTGGGGCTGGGCCATCTGCAGACCAGAAGGGAACCCGAACGGGGGCCGGTGCTTGGCGGTTTGCTTGCTGGGATGACAATAAGCCCGCCCCGTCGCTGCGGGTGGGGGCAGCTCCTCCTGGTCCTGGGCTCAGCCCCATCTCCGCTTGCAAGCACCCGGTGCCAGCTCTCGGTCGCGATCCCCGCCGACCGGCCGGGGGATTTTGGAGCCGGGATGGTGTCCCCGTGCTGGGCTCTGCCTGCCCATCCCTCCACCAAGGTGGGTGAGCGCGGAGGAAAGCAAACGGCTCCCCCGGAGAAATATATGCAACGCGTCCCGCGGCTTCCTCCGTGACCCGGCCACCCAGGGCTCCTCTGTCGCCTTCCCTCAGCCGCCTCTTCACGTAGAGTTCTGTGGATCTATTTTTGTATATATAAATATAACGTTAGGATGGCTAGGTCTATTGCTAATAATATTCGTGATACTGCTGTGAAGGGTGCCAGATGCAAGGTTTGGCTTCCTGGTACACTCGCACATGCTGGAAGATGATTTCCCGGTCTGTTTATTGCTGTTTATTAATCCTAGACCTTTAGTTCCTAGGTAGTCGGGAGAGGGGGGGAAAGGGAGGTTTCCAGCCTGTCCCGGTGGGGCGGGGGGGGGGCCTGCTTTGCCGGGGGAGGGCAAGTTTGAGGGCGGGGGGGGGGGCGGGGCGGGGGGCCGGCTCTCCCGATGGGCTTCCACCTTCCGTGCGTTTGCTGTCTGAACCTCGCGGCGGATCCATGCTCCCTGCCTTGCCGAGAGGAGCGGCTCCAGGCAGTGATTCATCCCGCCTGGAAACATTCTTCATGGAATCGGGCGCTGGCGCTGCCCGGCTCCCTTGACCCAAGCGGGACCCCAACGCCCCACTCGCCCTTCCCCGCAGAAGGGGAGATGGATCCCATCCCTGGGGTGAAGTTTGCGCCCCGGGGCGCGTTACGGACGTGACCGAAATCTTCACTCTGATTTCACCCGGAGCCTTGGGAGCAGGGGGGGGGATGTTGAAAGAGGCCAAAGGCGGGGAACCCGCTTCCCCAAGCTGTGGGGAGTTGGGGGGGGTGATGCTCCGGGTTCCAGTGGGGACCTGCAGCCATTGGGATGGGAGGGGCCATGCCGGTGCAGCTTGCACAGCCCCTGAGGCCGCCCCGGGCTCTGAAATCCTTTGGGTTTTGAGGCAGTGACCTTCTCGAGGGCGCCCTGCCGGCGTGGGTACCCCAGCAGACCGGTCCCTGCCTCGGCGGCAGCAGCTATAAAACCCGCGGCGAGCATCTTCAGCCGTCTGCCCAGAATTGCTTGGCTCCCTGCTTCCAAGCGAGGGCTGGGGGAGAGGCTTCCCCCCAGGAGGCACCCTTCCCTTTGAACAGTTGGCTTTTCTGTCGCTGCTGATAAACTCCTTCTTCCTAAAAAACGCAACACTTTTTTAGGGAGAAAAGGCCCCTTTTCCACCCGGGATTTGAGGAACTGTCTCCCTCGGATGAGAATGTGAAATAGTTCATTGAAACTTTTTAAAGAAAACTAATGAACAGAATTTTCCAACTTGCTCTACTTTGATTTCTTTCTTTTTTTTTTTTTTTCCTCCTCCTTTTTAAATGGATCCTACTTGCAAATTTAGTTACCACCTCTGTATCTTTGCAATTCATTGCTTCCTCTCCTGATGGTGGGATGACTCAACATGCGAAGCTGCATCATTTTCGCGGCCTCCCAAGTCATGCGGGCGCGGGGCAGCCTCCCCCCCGTCCCCGTCCCCCCCCCAAACCTGGTGCTGGAGCTGCGGGATGGGGCAATGGCCGTTGGTGGAGCGGCTCCCCGAGCCGGCGGGGCTTGGCGCTGGCAGGGCGAGGCGAGGAGGGCGACACGTTTCCCTTCGCTGCCGGGGGGGAGGCCAGCGCGCCTGCCCGCAGCTGCCTCCCAAATGGGATTTTTCTGGGTCAGTGTGGAAGCCCCAATTCTTGTGGGGAGCCCTGCCATCGCCTGGGTGCAGGGCTGGGGAGTCCGGCCAGCTCTCCTCCCCAAGAAACAACAAACCTGCGAGAGATGTTTGTTTTTCTGGGATGGGGAAGACGGAGAAGGGAACGGGCGAGGAGGAGAGCGCCCCGGTGGGCACCGAGGGCTGTCGGGCCGGCGCAGGGCTTTGGCTGAGGGCGAAACGCAAAGCCACGGCCGGGCTGTGCAGCTGCAGGGGCTGGAGGGGTTGAGAGCCGTGGGCCCCTGCCCTGCTCCTGGGGGCGGGGGGGCTTCGCCTGGGGTTGCTGCTTCCCGCTCCGGCGGCTCCCATGCCGTTCTCGGATGGGTTGGGATTTGCCAGAAGCTCTCCAGGGAGGCCAGCTCTGGTTCGCCGAGCTCCTCTGGTGTCAGGAAGGCTGTGGGTAGCCTCTGATCATGGCTTTGCTTTTTTTTTTTTTTTTTTTTTTTTTCCCCTTGAGCTTTTCCTAACATCTTCAGACCAGATCCATCCTGCTCCCTCCCCGCCTCCGGCTGCCAGGCAGCCCCGCAGAGAGGGCTCCAGTTTGGGTTGGGGTTGTGAGCCCCTTTCCTGCCCCACCCTGCAGTGAGTCAGATCGCATCTGCTCCAGATGTTTGTTTGAAGCTGCTTGGCCTGGCCGTTTGGGTTTCTCTCTGTCCTGACGTGTCTTTTTTGGTTTTCTTTGGGGAGAGGCACACGTGGAGTCCTCTTGTTTTGCCGGCGCCCCTGCGATTTGACGGGGATGGATGCGATCTGCTGGGCCAGGGAACGTTTCTCCGTCTTGCGTGTCTCTACCGGTTTGTGGGCTCCTTTGCCAGGAAACGTGCGGGGCTTGGGGTGGATTTAGGCAGGGGAAGAGGGACTCGGGTGCCAAAGGAGCAGGAGGCAGGAGCTCCTGAGCAGGACCTGAGCTCTCCCTGCTCCGCGCCCCAGGCAGGAGCCTCCCCTTCCCACCCAAGCCTCCAAAGCTCCATCCAGGCAGGAGCTCCTGCTGGAGTTTGCTTTCTCCAAGGCTTCCCTTGGTCCCGCTCCCCTCCTTCCCTACTGGCAAACGCGTGATCATGGTGAGGACAGTTCGCTGGGGACCGAGGTGGAGCCTCCCATCCATCCCAGCTCCCCCAAACCTCCTGGTGGAAGGGTAGAAGCGGTCCTTGGGCTGCTGCCCACCCGTCCCCGAGAAACCTCGGTGCCAGCCACGTACCTTGAAGAACAGGGGGGCAGCTCTTTGGGACTCTGCTCTCAGGTTCCCATAAAAACCCGTGGAGTTCGCTCTTCCCCATCCCCATGTGTCCCCAACCCAAAGACTGGCAGGGAAGCGTCATCGACCGAAAGATGCCAAGGCACAGGGTGACGGGTCCTGAGCGGCTGCTTTGGCGCGATACCGAGGGGCGAGCGGCGGGGTGCGAGGAGCTGCCACGACCTTCGCAGGGCTGGGCTGGGAGGGAGCAGCCCATGACCCAAAATTGCTGTTTCCAGCACCCGCTTCGTTAGTTTGCTCCTTGTCTCTGGCCCTTGGGCGTCTCGAGGCTGGAGAGGTCTTCAGATATTGGAAGGTCTAACTGGGACCAGCACGTGAGGAAAGTAGCTAGGGGGTGTGCCCCCACCCCGGAGCCCCTTCCTGGTCTTTAATAGGATGTGGTTCAGGCTCGTCCCCGCCGAGGAGCCCGCGGAGCCCAGACCTGCAGGATGCTTGCAGCAGCTGGGGGCTGCTGGTCGGCATCTGGTCCGTGGGGGCCAAACCCGAGCTGCGACCTCCTTGGGCTCCGCCTGCTTGGGGTCCGTCTCAGCAGATGATCTCTTGCAAACTCTTCTCTCCCAGACTGCAGTCTGGGAGCTTGCGCCGGCGGGGTCTGCGGTCCCGCTGGGGGCGATGAGGCAGAAGGACCCCCCCAGGGGCGCAAGCCAGGGAGGCTGATGGGTGCCCTTGCAGGGGGACTGCGGGCATTTGGGGTGGTGGGGGGGTGGGAGGAGATCCCACGCCTCCATGGGGGCAGAGTGAATGTGCCGGGCGGGGGGAGGCAGCCCGAGGTCTCACGTGGGGTCTCTCTCCTCCTGCACCCTCCTGCAGCCCCCCAGGGGGCTTCAGCAGGAGCCCCCCCCCCCCCGGGCGAGCCGGCCTGGCCGCTGGCAGAGGGGGTTTCTCGCCCGCCCAGTCCCAACGCCGCATGGCTCCAGAGGTGCGGGGTCACCCTGGAGCTGGCCCGGTGCTGTCCCCGCGGAGCCCCTTTCCCCCGTCCCCTCCCTTTCCCATCCTGTCCCAGCCCTTCCCGCCGGCCGTCGCAGCCTCCTGCCTCCCCCCCCGTGTCCTCCGCACAAAGTTCTCCTGAGAAGACGGATCGCCCGTGGCTTCCAAGGGAGCCTCGGCCCAAGACCCGAAGCCTCTAATTCTCCATTTAACTGGTACAAAGGGTTCTGTACAGTGTATAAAGAGATCCCTCCCCCGGCTGTCTTCATTTGAGTTCCTTTCTATAAGGTATAATATATGTTTATAACCTGATGGCTGTTTTTTGACAATACTCTTGTACCTTTTAAGGGAAAAAAATAAAATAATAATAATAATAAAAAAAAACCCAACCAAAGTATTTATTTGAAAAGTTTATTTTAAAGATAAGAAAAAAAAAATAACCTATTTATTTTAATGCACCCTCTTCTGTTTGGTTTCCTTCTCTTGCAAAGCTGATAACTGTTACTGAACCACTGCTGAAATGAAAGAAGTAATTCTATGGGTGGCTTCACAAGCCCACTTAGAGCAACTATTCAATAAAAATATATATTAATTTTGACCGTGGTCTCATTCTTGTCTTTGTGACGGCCAGGGCAGGGCTCGGGCTCTTGCTGGCCACGGGGCGCTGGGAGCTTGGGCTGGCGCTGGCACGGCCTGAGGGTTGGGGGGATCGTTTTGAGCTCCATGAGATCTCCCCTGGCAGCCCCCTCCCGATGCTCAAAGAAAACCTCCGAAATCTCAGCACGTGCCTCCCGGCTGCGGCTCTCCCGGATCCCGGAGGAAGGGTGGGCTCCCGTGGGAAAGGGCAGGAGCAAATAGGGGGGGACCAAGGTAAGAAACCCCCGAGTTCAGGGGGATTTCAGTCGCTCCACAGAGATTCTGACACATTCCCAAAGCCTCTTCTACTGCCGGAAGAGACGGGGCGATGCCGGAGGGCAGTGGACACCTTCTGCAGGAGGAGCTGCAGTTTGGCTGCGGCTGTCTCTTCCCACCAGCCGCAGAAGGCACCTTGGTGATGGGTTTGGCCCCGAAAGGATGAACTTGGGCCATAGCACCAGCAATCGCTGCCTCAGGCTGGCTCCTCTGGCCGCTCCATGCATGTTACAGGCCGGAATTCCATGTACTTCCCCATGGGCTGAGCCCCGTAGCTTCTTCTTGGCCCAAGGGTGTCTTCTGTTGACCTAAAGCTCTTCCCTCACAAAGACGGGGGATCCCACTTTATTTACTCCAGCACTTCCAGAGCATGAAGTCCTTCCACGTAGGTTCGGTGGCTAAGGAATCCGACGGTCAGCGGCACCTCCCTTATTCCCATCTGAATTTGTTGGCTTCAGCTTCTAGCCCTTGACTCGGGCTGAACCCGTGGCCTCTAGCCGCAGGCATCCCTTGGTGGGATGGTTTCGCTAGGCTAGACCTGTGCTCAAGAGCCCTCTCAGCCTCTGTGCCGGGTTAAAAACATGCCATCTCCGCGTCTCCCACCACAGAGCCTTCTCTCAGGCTGGGTTACTGGTTTTGGAGTCCTGCTAGTGCCATCGCCGGTATCAGAGCATGCTTTCCACAGTACGTCCCAACGCCTCAGCCAGTTCAGGATCCGCCGCAGGGCTGTGGAGCACAGACGTGAGTCCAAGCCCCGCTGTGACTCACTCTTCTCCTGCTTTTAGAACAAAAGATGACTTTAGGCCATTTGTCACCCACTGGCTCTTCGCAGTGCCAAAGTCCCTCTTTTTTGGCCACAGCCAGCCAGCTCCATTCCTAGATGTGCAGCCTTCTTTTAGCTATGTTGGAGCCCTTTTGCTTTGTACAGTGCCACCTTCCCAAGCCTCCCCTGTCCTCGTCAATTCATGCCACTGCATCTTACTGGCCTCTAGGGATCCTTACGGGCTGTGGTGCTGTGGAGGAAGGCTGAGGGAGAGCTGGGGAGCTGAACCGTAACGTGGGATTAGCAGAGGAGCACAGGTAGGTGGCCTACAGACCACGACGATCTCAAAAAAATGGTAATTGCTTGCTTGGACATTTTCCTTCTCCTGTGTGAAGAGTTGTTATGGTCCCAGGAATCACCAGAGGTGACAGGAACTGGGATTTCTCCTAAGACTGGGGCGGTTCTTCAAACTGCACAACCTTTTCTGTTTTGCAGCTGCGTGAAGACCAAGTAGCGACTCGAGCGGCTCGAGCGTGCCGTGGCACGCGCCGTCAAGCGCAGGGCTCCGGCTGGAACCGGTGGCAGCACCAGGTCACCATCACATAGCTGCACCACCTGGATGGTTGAGCCACTCTTGCTGGTTTAGCCTAGAACAAAAAGCCCCTTTTTCTTGGCTGACCCAGCCAGATGTTGATCAGAGCTGAAACAGCCTGTCCCATGCTCCGCGAGGACCAGCGCGGCCAGAGCAAGCTCAGCTCCGCGAAACCCTCCCTTAGAGGCAGAGAAGGTTTTCCAGAAGTGGATTTTCACCCTGTTGGGGTTGAAATCTTCCCTTGCCTTCAGGGTGAGCAAAGTTAGGCCAAGCTCAAACGCCTCCGAGGATGCCCAGGCACGATCCAACCCCCTGCCTGTGCTGTGACCCCCCAAGAAGCCAGCGTCCCTCCCCAGCCTGGGAAGGGTGCCGGGTAGGTGTTTGCAGTCGAGAGCTTGGCTGTCTAGACAGTGGAAGGAAGCGAGCCCTCTTAAGGACGCATTTGTCTCTTCCTAGGGTGGCTAAATAGGTCAGATGACTCACGCCCTCAAAGTCCTGATTCCTCCTCGCCGACCCCAAGGAGGGAAGGAGCCCTCGGCAGCCCTCTGCGCCCAAGACATCCGAAGGCAACGGGTCCGAACCCGGCTGCTGTGGTGGTTTCAGGGGGTTGGGGGGGGAATTCAGCCAAAGCGCTGCTTCGTCGGTGACCTCATCAGTGACGGTGATGAGGAGACGAAGGAATAATTGAACGCCAGCAGGTTTTTGCCTCACGCTGAAGGCGATACGTGTGTAGGAAGCTGGGCACATGGAGTTGGGTAGGACCAGGGAGAGGGTCAAATCCAGCTCCCTGCTGCCATCATAGGCTGTAGGGACCATGGCTGGAGGGATTTGCAGGATGGCTTCTCCGCAACCATAAACCCTTCCTCGCTTGGCCATGGTCATCCTCCACATAGGGCTTGTTGCCCTGCAGACCTCTGACCACTGCTCTGGCCTGAAGAAGCCAACGCCGCTCCGGTGGGGGCAGGCAGGGGAGCACGGTCTGCTCTCACCCCCCCGGGGCTGCCTCGCCTACCGCTGCTGGGGATGCTCGGGAAACGGGGTCCTGGGGGGGGATCGTGGGTTTGGGGTTCAGCCAGGTCAGTGAGGGGGCAGGCGTGAGGGCAGCCCGGAGCCTTTGCAACAGCCCAAACGAGACCTGACCCCCCCGCGATGGTTCCCCCATGCTGGGATGCAGCCCTGGGGATGCAGGGGGGGTCCTTGCTCCCCCCAGGCAAGAGGCTCTCTGTGACCCCAGCGGTGAAGATGTGGCCACTGCAAAAGGGCCGGGTTGCTCCTGAGCACCCAGCAGCACCTGCGGGCGTTACAGACCCGCGCTTTGGCCCTGCAAAAACATCACGAGATGGGCTGAAAAATCAAGATGCAGCTCACAGCGGATTCTTGTTTTTCGTCGCTGCTTTTGGAGGCTGCCTGAGTCATGCTCACAAGCCTCTCCTGCCAGACACCAGGGCTAGCAGCTTCGCTGAAATAATTAAATGAGCACAGAGGTTCTCTTCTCAGCCCGGCGGTTCAGCTGGCGCCCCAGACGTCGCAGCCCGGGGGTCAGGAGTCAGACGGGGCCCCCCCGACACGCGCCGGAGAAAACCGCGGGGTGCGGGAGGGACCTTAAAATGGGGAGGGGGAGGCACAAAAAGCAGGAGGGCCAGCAGGTCCGTCTCCCCATTTTAGTCCAGCCACTGATGTGCTCTTTCCCCAGGACACCTCTCTCCATCCCCAGACTTTGGCCTTGGCAGCCTTGGGGTGCTGGCGTGCTGGGGGTGCTACCGTCGCCCAGCGAGCCCGGCCAGCCCCCGGCTCCGCAGGGGTCTGCACCCCCAGGTTCCCCGCTGGTGTCCCACCAAGCATCGCCTTCCCCTGGCCGGGGAACCCCTGGCCCCGGGCACTCCCCCGGTGCCCTCCCGCTCCCGGTGCTCGGGAAGGGGCTGAGGTTGAGGATATTTCTCCCAGGCGCGTCGGGAACAAAATTGTTTTCCTGCGAGAATGAAACTGGAGCTCCAGATTTTCCCGGGAAGCTTCTAAAGGATTTATTTCCTGTACCCGCTTCCCCCGTGCCTTGCTGTGATTCGTAAGGACATTTGCATGAAACAGGAGGATCTCAGGCTTTTGATGTGCAATTATCATCTGCAGAAATGACTAATCAATTAAGGACAGTCACTACCAGGCTTTCTATTTATTTCTTTCTCATTGAAACCAGAGCAAATGTGCCCTTTTTCAAAGGAAAAACGTTGGGTTTTTTTTTTCCCAGCCATTGCTGCTGAAAACTTCCTGACAGATCTGAAAATTACATCATGCCCTTCTGGGTCCCTGCTGCTGTCACCACCAGCGCTGAGCTGGCCGTGCCGCTGGCCGCGAGCAAGCCCGTCCCACAGAATCCCAGAATCCCAGCATGGCCGGGGTTGGCAGGGCCCTCGGGAGCTCCCCCAGTGCCACCCCCCTGCCCAAGCAGGCTCACCCAGAGCAGGGGGCACAGGACAGCGCCCAGGCGGGGGTTGAAGATCTCCAGAGAAGGAGACCCCACAGCCCCCCTGGGTAGCCTGGGCCAGGGCTACGGCACCCTCACAGTCAACAAGTTCTTCCTCCTGTTCAACTGGAACCTCTTCTGCTTCAGGTTGTGCCCATGGCCCCTTGTCCTGGTGCTGGGCACCACTGGGAAGAGTCTGGCTCCGTCCTCGTGACCCCCACCCTTGAGATATTTGTAGGTGTTGATGAGGTCCCCTCTCAGCCTTCTCTTCTCCAGGCTGAACAAGCCCAGTTCCCTCAGCCTCTCCTCGTAGGGGAGATGCTCCAGTCCCCCCATCATCCTCGTTGCCCTCCTCTGGACTCTCTCCAGGAGTTCCTCATCTTTTCTGAACTGGGGAGCCCAGAACTGGACCCAGTGCTCCAGGTGGGGTCTCCCCAGGGCAGAGCAGAGGGGGAGGAGAACCTCCCTCGCCCTGCTGGCCACGCTCCTCTTGATGCACCCCAGGATGCCATTGGCCTTCTTGGCCACCAGGGCATCCTGCTGGCTCATGGTCACCTTGTCATCCCCCAGGACCCCCAGGTCCCTCTTGGCAGAGCTGCTTCCCATCAGGTCAGCCGGCCCAGTGGTGCCAGCCGGAGAGGGGACACGCCAGGAATGGCTCGGGTCGCACTTGGAGAGCAGCCCAGGTGGGTCACAGGGTGCCCAGAAGTGCAAGCAAGCGGGAGGGTGCTTCATCCCAGAGGTGGTCCACCACGAGAAGGTCCAGCCAGAGGAGAGCCTGGGTGCAAACCACAGGTCTGGGCTTCCCCTTGGCACCGGGGATCTGGGATTTGAAGGGTTGCTCTCCTGAGCACCCTTGGGTGCTCGCTGCTGTCCTGAGCACCCCGGGGAGCGGAGGGGAGGCTCCCGCCCCCGCGGCTGGGCTGCTCCCCTTTTCTCCTCTGCCCGCTCACGCCGCCGCTGCGCCCAGGAGCCCCGTGTGACCCTGCCGAGGGGCACAAAGTTGGGGGTGGCCCAGCAAGATGAAGCCGAAAGAGAAGCGGAGCTGTTTTGTAACAGCCTGCCCCTGGGGAGAGATCACACCGCGCCGGAGGAGAGCCTCCGGAGAGGGGCGGCAGGCGGGGGGGGTGACCAAATGAGTTGACACCGGGCAATTCTCACCGGAGCTAACGAGGCGAAGTAATTGAAAATAAATGAGGGAACATGACACCTGGCTGGCAGATCAGTTATCTATAGCGTACCTTTCCTGAAATAACTGCCTCCCGAACATCGTACGCCAAGGCAAGACCAAGGAGATGCTCACACGAAATAGGCCACTCCAGCAGGGACCCGCAGGCCCCTTTATTTTTAATGGAGGCTGTCAGAAGGGTTAATTGGATGGTGTCTGGGGTATCGGCTCCCCGTGCCACCAACGGGTACCGTGCACTGCGGGTAAGACGCCCCATCGTTCTTGTCCTTGGGCGCACGCTTGTGTCGCCCACCAGAGCCAGTGGGGACCGTCCCGGCTCTCCAGCCTCCAAAAGATATCCAGGCACCCTGGGGAGAGCCAGGTCCTCTCACCCCACGGGGCTTTGGGGGTAAGGGGGCAGTCACCAACTCCTCTCAGCTCCATGATGCCCCCAAAAGTTCTCTAAGAGGGTCACGCACAAGCCACTGAGCCCAAACCGGTGGTCTGCAAGGATCACTCAGAAGTGCTTTTATTCCCGACGGGACATCACTTTTGTCTTGCAGAGCCTGGCGTGGACCGTCCCCGTTCTGCAAAGGCGAGGAGAAAGGAAAGGCTGGGTGGGACTGGTTCGGGCAGTCGTGCTGACACCGGGAATTAAACCCTTTGACCAGCAGCCAACCCCACCCCAGTGGGACCACCCCACCAGCCCTTTCCACTGCTTATCAAGGCGGTGGGTTGATGGCATCTTCCCCCCCGCAGGCACCTGGGAAGCAGGAGGTGCTCAGCACTTTGGGGAACCAGGAGGTTTAAGAGGGTTTGGCTGCGGAGTTCAGAGCCCAGCGGCCCAGGCAATACGTGGCTTGTGCAATGGTGGCCACTGGCACGGCCGTGCTGCATCCTGCACCCCTTGGAGCTCTGGTGCTTGTGCTGGGGAGCAGCTTCTTCCTAGCTGCGGAGGTGGCACGGGGGGCATGGCCTCTGCCCAAGGGAAAGAGGACACCGGAGCGCTGCCCATGGGGTGATAGCCACCACCAGCCTGGCCCTGGCCCACGGTCCCTGGCAGCCTTGCTCTGCCGGGACGCAGCACCCAACGCCATGGGGACAGGACCCACAGCAGCAAACAGAGAAGGTCCTGCGGATTGCTGGTAGCTGGCCGCGACTGGGAGAAGAGGTTTGGCTTAGGCTCAACCGCTGGCTTTTCCTCCCCGGTGGAGTGAAGCTGGGTTAAGTCCCCCTTCGGCAGCGGTGCCATCCCAGCCCTGCCATCCCAAGTCCCCTTTGGCAGCGGTGCCATCCCAGCCCCACTGTCCCAAGTCCCCTTCGGCAGTGGTGCCATCCCAGCCCTGCCACCCCAAGTCCCCTTTGGCAGCAGTGCCATCCCAGCCCCACTGTCCCAAGTCCCCTTCGGCAGCGGTGCCATCCCATCCCTGCTGTCCCAAGTCCCCTTTGGCAGCGGTGCCATCCCAGCCCTGCCACCCCAAGTCCCCTTTGGCAGCGGTGCCATCCCAGCCCCGCCATCCAAAGGAGACACCGTGAGCTTTTCCCTTTTCATCCCTTCTCCTCCTTGTTCTAAAAATGAAAGAAACCAGGGCAGAAAGCGGGTGCCTGTACCTTTTGCGCAGAGAGAAGAGGAGAAAAAAAGATAAATGACCACGAGGTGGGTCTGTGCCTGACAAAACGAGCGGCTTTCCAGGACGGTGGCCCCTGCCCAGCGCGCCCTGAGAAGGCAGGATTGGCCCAGCCCCTCGGCGGGGTGCGCTGAGGGGTCCCCCCTGCTGTGCCGGCGATGCGGGGTGCCAGGCAGGGCCGTGGATCCCCAGCACCTCCCTAGGGACCCTTGCCCTGGGGCAGAGGCTCGGCCATGCAAGAGGTTGAGCTTTGGGGGAGGGAAATCAGGTGCCCCCCTTGCAAAGCGGCGACGGGGCTGCCGGGGCTCTTCGGTGCAGAGCGAGTCCCGCTGCTGCAAGGGAGGCTGAGACTTTGCACCCCCAGGGTGCCCTGGCTGCCAAAAAGGGACGGGCGGCATCAATTCCTTCCTTCTACCGAGATGTGCTGCTGATCTTTCCCTTCGATTTTCTCTGGCCCCCCCATTTTTAGCGTTTCTCTTGCTCACTTTCATTAAATGAGGCAGAGGAGCCGACGGGCAGCCGGGAGCCCTGGTGTCCCAGCTGGGCTAAATTTCATGAAAAGAAAGCAAGAAAGCAAGCAAGAAAAGCTCTCCCTCCCCCTCCAACGAATGCAGCTGAAATCTCGCCATGAAAACATGGCCAACGCTCCGCTCTGCCCTTTGCGGCACGGGTTGCAAGGTCACAGAGACGTGGTCCCCCGGTATTGATCCGGACTCTTTGGGGCTGGCATATGGCACCAGGTTTCAAAGGCCGAGCAGCTAAAAAAGAATTAAGTGGGGGCAAAGAGTGGAACGTCCCAGATTGAACTCCTGACACGCAGGGGTCAAAGATCGCTGGAGATAAAGCGGGTGCTGGAATGGCCTGGGCAATGTCAAAAATAAATAAGCAAGCATCAAAAATCCAACACCCCTCAACGCTCCGGCTAAAAGCCCACCGTGTTTCGGAGGGGAAGAAATGGGCTGGATGAGTCTGACGTGCCGGAGAAAAAATAACGGGGAAGGTGCCCCTGGTGGTACCCCCGGGTGAGGGCACGGGTGCCTCACCTGGGCTCTGCACCTCTGGGCTTTGCCACCCGGTATTTTGGGGGGGTTTGCCCCGTTTTTGAATGTCCCTCAGCTGCTCAAGGACAGAAGGACCAACTTTGGAAAGGGAAGGAGCGAGCTGGAAAGCAAATGGAGCATCAGCTCTGGAGCCCTCAGCACAAGGAGGACATGGAGCTGTTGGAGCGGGGCCAGGGGAGGGCTACTAAAATGATCCGAGGGGCTACTAAAATGCTGCGAGGGCTGGAGCCCCTCTGCTCTGGGGCCAGGCTGGGAGAGTTGGGGGTGTTCAGCCTGGAGAAGAGGAGGCTGCGGGCAGAGCTGAGTGCGGCCGCTCAGGGCTTCAAGGGGGCCCAGAGGAAAGGGGGGGACAAGCTTTTTAGTAGGGCCAGCTGGGACAGGACAAAGGGGGGATGGCTTTAAACTGAAGCAGGGGAGGTTTAGACTGGATCTAAGGAAGAAATTCTTTCCAGTGAGGGTGGTGAAACCCTGGCAGGGGCTGCCCAGAGAGGGGGTGGAGGCCCCATCCCTGGGAACATCCCAGGCCAGGTTGGACGGGGCTGTGAGCAACCTGATGTGGTTCAAGGTGTCCCTGCTCCTGCAGGGGGTTGGGCTGGGTGACCTCTGGGGGTCCCTTCCCACCCAAAACATTCTGTGATTCTGTGATTCTATGATTCTGTGATTCTATGATTCTATGATTCTACGATCCAGCGCCTCTGGCTGTGCAGGAGCATCCCTTCTTAACCAGTGAGGCAGCACAGACCCCCCGGCAGGGATCTCAGTGGCAGTCGCTGGTGGCTGCCCGGCGGCGGGGGGGCTGGGTCTCCTCCCCGAAGCGGTGACTCAGTAAAGGACCGAACAAAGGAAGGATGGGTGAGGCTGTCGGAATTTCTGCCGCCATCGCAGGACATTCCCAGGCAAATCCGTGCTGCCTGTGATCAGCCTGCGCTCGTCTTCCAGACCAGACTGACCACAGCCGACGCCGGAGCCCTCAGCCCCGGGCTGGGAGCTCTGGGCAGGGACCTCCTGGGAGAACGTTCAGCGTTTTAGGGGAACGCAAGGTTCATGCAGTCGGGGAGGGCTGGGAAGGCAGCGGGCGGCTCCGCTTTGGTCCTCCTGGCTGTGTTGTGGGTGCTGTAAGTCCAAGCCACAGCAGGTTGAAGATCTTAAACCTGATTTTTCAAGCTCCCTCATCATCTCCGCGTGCAGTGCCAGCCCCTGCGCTCTCCAGAGTCCTACGCAGGGTGAAAGAAACCTGGCCCGGGTGGAAAAGGCATGAAAAGGAAGAAGCCTCTTCCTTAATGGACTTACCCAGGGCATCCCGTGGTGGTTCCAGTTCTTCCCAGCATTGCAATGATGCTCCATGGGGAGACACGGGGCAGCTCCACATCTTTGCCCCTCTCTCCTGCCTGGGCCAGGCAAGAGCTTAACGAACCCCCCCCATCTCCATCTTTCCTAAAGCCCCCCCAAAGCTCTAGTGTTCAGCGCTGAGAGCCCGTGGCTCCTTCAGCAAGCCAGTGACCTTGTTTCCCCGCCTTATTTTTGTTGCCTCCTTCTCTTCTTTCGTTCTCCTGGAGCCTTTCCCACCCCATCGCCTTCCCCAACCCTGCCCGCGGGGACGCGCTCGGCTCTGCTCGTTAACGTGTCTCCTCCGTTCGGTTCCTTATGAAATGAATTGCACGGTGTGCAGCAGAGCCGGGTGCGCCCCCAGGCACCGATCCAGCCTTGATCCAGGGTCTTGTCCCACCAAAACACTTCCACCACGGACACCAAAGCGCGTGGGCGTCCGACAGCCGCTTCTCAAGATTTCCTCTCCGAGCATTTCCAGTTGCGTGCTGAGAACAGGGACCTCCCATAACGCCCATCACCTTACAAATATTTTCATTTCCCTGGCTCTCAGGGGAAAAACCCTTCAGGATTCGAGTGGGCTGAGAGGCAGCTCAGCAGATCCTCGGAGGAATGGGGGGGTCCCTGGCCACGGGGCCCTAGGGCACCTCTGGAAGGTCGTGCTACGTCCACCCTCCCCGCTGGCCTCGCCGGTGCCGGGCAGCGTGGGCAGGATGGGGCTTTGTGCCCGTCCCTGCGGGTGGGATGCTCTAAATCGGAATTTCCCCCTTCCCCCGGGCCCGGACCGCTCCCGAGCGTTCAAAGGAATGTTCTGGAACTGCTGTATGAGGAGCAGGCAGTGCTTAAAAACGCTGCCGCCTTTTTTTTTTTTTTTTTCTCTTTTTCCCCCCCATTTTTCTTGGTGAATTTAGTGCCAGATGGGAGCCTTGCAGCCCTGAGAAGGAAACTCCCCTCTCCCCCAGCGCCAAGGCTCCGGCGGCGCAGAGTGAATAATTTAGCATCCATCTCTCATTCAGCAAATGCTGCCGGTGAGCTGGGCGAGGATGATTTTTTATTAACCGGGCGGCTGGATGCAATCTTCCAGCAAACCCTGTGTGCAAACAAATGGGAGCCGGCTGCTGGGGGAGCGCCAGCGCTTCGGGCTGGCTGCTGGGATGGAGCGATGAGCGATGAGCTGCCTGCACACCGCGACGCCGGCTCCGCTGCTCCTGGAGGGCTGCCCAAGCCCACCAGTGACTTTGCCGGTGAACCCCCACGGTTTCGTGTCGGAGCGACTTGTTTTCTGCACGGTGGCTGGGTTTTGTGCGGTTGTTCCCTGGGAACGCTTGACCAAAATCCCAGCCTGGTCTGTAAGAGCCATCGCTGACGTTGCTGATGGGGCTCATGGGATCTGACCAAGAAAAACATTCAGACGCCCTTTTGGTTTTGCTCCGGTTGCCCGTTTCCGCCTCCTTCCAGCATCAGGGCGACCGTGTTAGGAGGTGAGAGTGGCACTTGGTCCCGTTGGGCCCCTGTGGTGTCATCTGCCATGGCCAGGAGGAGTGGTGGCCACCCGGCCACCGCGCTGGAGCTGCCGCGGGAGCCAACGCCGGGCGGACGCTGCCAGCCAGAGCGCGGTGGATGTGCCGCTCTCGGCGTTGCCCTGGCACACCGGTCGTTGCCCCCAACCCCTCTGCAGATCCCAGTAGGGCTGGAGGGCCCTGCCACCCGCGGTCCCCGCTGCGGGCAGAGGTGGCAGCTCTTTGGAGGTCGCCCAGCACCCCGTGGCTCCACACCGGCCCATCCGGATGCCTGGAGGGAAGCGGGGTGGCTACGAATCCTGCAGCGGGCAGGTAAGGAAGCTCGGAGGTTGTTGGACGGGCGCCTGGAACGTGAGGCTGTTATTGGAAACGCGAGGCTTTTATGGTGAGTAATTGTAATGTGATTGGGCCTTTCCCTTAAAGAGTCCGCCCCGCTCCCAAACGCCGGCAGCGGATGCTGAAGGGAGAGGTGAGTGCGAGCGCAGAAGGAGGAAGGTGAAGGGGTTTTGGTTCAGCCTGGAGCAGAGAAGGCTGAGAGGGGACCTCATCAACACCTACAAATATCTCAAGGGTGGGGGTCACGAGGACGGAGCCAGACTCTTCTCAGTGGTGCCCAGTGCCAGGACAAGGGGCCAGGGGCACAACCTGAAGCAGAAGAGGTTCCAGTTGAACGGGAGGAAGAACTTGTTGAGTGTGAGGGTGATGGAGCCCTGGCCAAGGCTGCCCAGGGGGGCTGTGGAGTCTCCTTCTCTGGAGATATTCAACCCCCGCCTGGACATGGGTGCCTGGGCGGGGCTCGTGGCGCCGCGCCTTGGGGAGGCGTCCAGGTCAGAACCGGCAGGGCTGTTTGGCCAGCAGCGCCGCTGTGCCGACGCGCGGTTCGTCCTCTCCTGAGCACCTCAGGAAGAACAAGAGCATCCCCAGAGCTAGAACAGCTACGGCAACTAGGCCACCCTGGCTGGAAATAGCCCATGGGGCAGGATTAGCGTCGTCTCCCCCAGGGAACATCCCAAGCATCAGGAAATCTCCCCGGTAAATCTGATATTCTTCTTTTTTCTCACACCCAGTGGAGCATCTCTTTGCTCTCCACCGCCCGCCCTTTCTGGCTCTCCCGTGCAGGACTGTGAGCGATTCCCCGTCACTCCTCCAGCTCGTGGCAGGTCCTGGAGTTCCTGATGAGCAATGAACCATGCCCATCGTCACCGTACAGTTGTCCATGAAAGCTGGGCTGGCCACCATCTGGCGGCTATAAGTAGCCCGGAGCTTGTAGGAGGCAGGAAAACACCTTGAACTCCCTTGAAAGCTGATGGAACTGGGGAGCTGCAAAGGGGCGAACCGTAAAGATTTGGCTAAAAATCCACCTGAGTTCTGCCCGGGGGGTGGGGTGGGAGGGGAGGTCGGAGGCGGTGTTAGCGAGTGGACAGAGCGGGCAAGTAGCCATCGGGACCGACTGGTCCCATTGCAAGCTCAGGCGGTGTCGCCCTCTGCGAGCAGGAGGGAGCCGGGCGAGGTTCGATTTGGGACCGCGGGGTGTGAGCGGAAGGGACCCCACCGTGCCCGATGATGTGGGGTCCATCCTGTGGGCCGCATCCTGACCCCCTCGTGGGCCACATCCTGACCCCTTCGCTCGCCCTTGCGCCCAGCGTGGGCTCGGCTGCAGCTCGGGGCTCAGCTCCGGCATCTCCCGTGCCAGAGGGTGCCTCGCAGAAACCCCCCAGCCACTTTTTGGGACTCGCTTTTGCTCGCGCTGTCCCAGCCCATCCTGCTGCTGCCTTCCTCCCCATCAGCCCACCCTCCTCCTCCTCCTCCTCCCGTCGTCCTGGAAACCGGAGGCCGGGATGCTTGGCCCCGTGTGACAGCCCCGCAACAAAGGCGGCTTTCAGCGGGCGGTGGGACGGGGTCGCGCCCAGCGCCCCTTGCTCCCCGCTCCCGCTGCACAAAGCGGGGCGGCGAGTGCTGGGGGTGGCCCCGAGCCCCGGGGGGGGGCCCAGTGCCGCCCACCCCGGCCGGTCCCAGCTCCCCCCCCCCCCTCGCTGCCTCCTCCCTTTCACATCTCGCAGGGGACAGGGTTCACCGGCTCCTCTCGGCGACGGGGCGAAGGTGGATTAAGGAGGGGGGCGAGGGCTCATTCTTGTCGCTGTGGCAGGGCGGAGAGCGGGTCAGCCGTCCCTGAAGCCCCGCGCACACCCTGGAGGGTCCCCAAGTGTCACTCAGCGTGAAGGAAGTTGTCCATCAAAGCTGGGGGGGGGGGGGGGTGGGAATACCTGCCCAAAGTTTGCAGGTCAGGAGATGGGGACCATCGCGGGGACACGA
>JADKXX010011189.1:0-22664 GCA_017310255.1 Butorides virescens | reverse complement strand
GGATGAGGATGAGGATGAGGATGAGGATGAGGATGAGGATGAGGATGCACGCCCCCACCGCCCGCAGGGTCGTTGGGAAGAGGGTCAGGCGGCATCAGAGCTGCCCTGCTTTGCGCAGGCTGGCCCAGCCAACGTGCCCATCGTCGGGGGGCTGGTGGCCCGGGGGGCCACGTCCCATGTCCTGCCCCTCTGCCTCCTGACACAGCCCCCCCCCTTCATACAGGCGATGCTTCCCGCTTGGGGGGGTGCGGGGGGGCCTCTTGCTCCCGCGCTCGCTCCTTCCCCTCTTGGCCGGAGGGCAGGAGGGACTCGGTGTCCTGGGAAAAGTAAAACTTGAAAGCAAAGCTGGACTCTTCATTGTCAGGAGGCGCTTTTTTTTTTATTTTTTTTTTCCCCCTTTAAGCGTTTCCTCTGGGTCGTTTCCTTTTCTTTCGTATGTGGGATAAAAATATGTTTCCGCTGACATCACCCCGCTGTCCCTTTTTGGAAGAGATCTGGTGCTGGTCTCTGCGAACACCCCAGGGCTTTGCATTCCTCCCATGTCCATGAGAAACACGCCTGGAATGAGCAGCCGGGCCAGCCCGGGGCAGCTGGCGGGGCTGGGGGAAGGACCAGCCAGGGAGATGGGACCCTTGCACATTTTGGGGGGGGTGTTAACGGGGCTGGCTGGCCCTGCTCTTTGCAGGGGGGGAAATTTGGCTTCGTTTGTTACCCAGGTGAGGGCAGCTCGGGACAATTCATCGCTTCTCTCACCCCAAGCAGGGGCTCTCGTGGAGGAAGGGGATGAGAGGCCGTGTGCTGTCCCGCTGATGGTCTCTGCTGGAGACGCCCATTGCTGCTCGGGATCTAGCCAAGCCTCTGCAGGTGCCATGGGCCAAGCAGATCCCATTTTGTCCTCCCTGTCTCTGTCCAAGCCCCATCAGCCGTGGGTGCAGGTCCCAGTGGGCTGGGAGGGAAGGGTTGGACCCGCAAACATTGGTGGGCTCAAGCCAAGTGGTCACCGGCTCCGTCTCTTCCACAGCCCGCAAGCCCTGTGGGGCCAGCACTTTGCTGTCTCCCATGCATCCAGCCCGGGGCCTCCTTCCCATCTCTCCCCCTGCATATCCATGGTCTCTGCGCTGCTCATGGGATCACCTGGCACCTTCTCCAAGCATCTACTCCGTGGTGGTGAGACCCCGACTATCGCTCCTTGTGGAAGGGATGGAGATGTTGGCAGCAGGGCGACGGCTCAGAGATGTGCGGAGGGAGGAACATGAGGGCTGCTTGAAAAACCAAGACCTTTGCTGCACCCCAGCTGCAACTCCATGGGAGAGAAGCTGGAGCTGTTCCTTCTCTGGAGCCCACTGGGGATGGGGGTGAGGCTCAAGCATTTCTCCCTTGTTTGCCGCACGCATGCTGCGAGGTCCCAGGGATCCCGGAGGAAGGGTTATGGCCAGCGGCCCCAGATATTTATACAGCTGTGGCTTCACGCTGTTCACTTTGTGCTGGGTGGCCCTGAACCTCCATGAGATATTTGATGTGTGGGGCAAAGGGTCCGTGCAGCCATGCCTGGTGCTGCTGGCTTGGACGGGGAATATGGAAAGTAGCTGGCCTGGTCTCTGATGGCCAGAGCTGCTGAGAAAGGATTTCTCCCCAAGCTCTCGCAGTTTTCCCATCCTGATGAAAGCTTTTGGGAAGCGAGAGGCCAAGTGACTGCTCTGGAGCTGTTCACTCCAAAGAGGCCGTTCGGTTGTGCCAAACAACTTCAGAGCGAGTTTCGGGTGGGAAAAGCTGTCCTAGGAAAAATGTGTCTGTGGAAAAACAGGACGTTTCAACTACTTCCAGACATGTTTTTAATGAGGAGACATCTCGAGGAGTGGAACAGCTCCAGTTCAAGCCAACCATCGTTTCCTAATGGAAGTGGTTTGCTTGGGAGGCTCCTGGCTGGTGTGGTCACAGTAAGTCCTGGGGAACAGCCACACCGAGCCTGTTCTGCCTCTTCTTCATGGCCCGATGGGTGGTGCAAGGCCTCCCTGGGACACCCTGCGGTCTCGCTGCTCCACCTCTCCAGACGTGCCATGTTGGCTGAAAAAGGGGCATCTTGCCACATTTTCTTTCCTTCCCCAGATACCTCCTCCAAGAGACCACCTCATCGCTCACCTCCTCCATCGCTCCTCCACCTCTGCCTCTCCCATGGGTGGATCCCAGCCCCCCATATCCCCCCCATGGCTATTTTCTCCCTCTCAGCCTCAGTCCTTCAAACCGTCCTGCCATCCCCTGAGTGATGGGGCAGCTCTTCCTCTGTCCCCCATGCTCCTGGAGAGTTATGAGGTGCAGGCACATCCCAAAATACCAGGCTGTGACCTGTGTGGCTCCCAAGGGGCTTTCTGCATTCCAGGAGGGATCTCAGCTGCCCGCCAAAGCTTGAGGGCTCTTGGGCATGAAGATCTGAACCCATGCTCTGCTGTCAAAGGCATGTTCGTCCCCAGTAGCTTCGAAGAGACCTGAAATGGGGAGATAGAGACATTTCTGATGACACCTCCTAGATGCAGAGAGCCCCGTGGAGGGACAGACCATGGGGCAGAGGTTGGGACGTGGACGCAGGGAGGCAGCTGGCGTGGATGGTCCGAATGGGCCTTTTGCTGGGCGCCCTGTGCCCATTGCTTGTGCAGGTAACGTGGTGCCGCAGGGACAATTTGAGGAGCGGCTTTGTCCAGACTCGGGTGTCCCCCTGGGGCAGGGACCTGAGACCTGAGCAAGGAAAAACCCACTGACCCAGGCTGCAAAAAATCCCCGCCGCTCCCCAAAGACAGGGGCCCAGGACAGCCTGGTGGCTTCCAGCCAGGAATGACAAATAGGGCAATTGCTCCATCTTGTGACCCAATCTGCAAATGCAGCAAAACTATCGGGACCGAGAATGGGAATTAACGTCAAGACTGCTCCTGCCTGGGCCTCTCCAACGCTGTGTCCATCAGAGACCTCCATGTCCGTCAGGGAGCTCCATGTCCATCAGAGAGCTCCATGTCCATCAGAGGGCTCCATGTCCATCAGAGGGCTCCATGCCCATCAGGGAGCGCCATGTCCATCAGAGGGCTCCATGTCCATCAGGGAGCGCCATGTCCGTCAGAGGGCTCCATGTCCCATGCTCAGGCGATGTGCTGGTGAAGGGGCATGACCCAGCAGCAAGCTGTGTCTTTGTGGGGTCAGCATTAACTACACCCAGTTCCCAATCTGTCTCACCGTATCATAGAAACCACCAAAAAATCTGCGTCGGACAGGACCTCTGCAAGCATGAGGGCCATCCTCTTGCTTTCCCTTACTCAACTGGAGTTTTCTTCATAGCAGCTTTTGGCCGCTGACCTTCTGCAGTGCACTTTTGGGAGTCTGGCTCCATCCTACCTGTGATCCCCGTGGGGCAGCTGAAGGCAGCAGTGAGATTCCCTCTCTGGACTTCTTTTCCCCAGGGTAAGAAACCCCATTTCCTCAGCATCTCCTTGTACACCACCTGCTTCATCCCCCCGACTTTCCTGACGGCCCTGCACATCCCAGTAGCCTCAGGAGAAGGAGAGGGAGGGGTAGATGAACAACTGGGGGCAACTGGTGGGTTTGGCCCCTGGTGGGCAGGCAGGGGCCCCCGTGACAGCCGCTGAGTAGGGACGTGAGGAAGGAAAGTGCAGAGGAATCAGAGAGGTGGAGGCCGGGTGCAGAACTTGCAAAAGGGCGGGATTAGGAGGAAATGTGTTGCCACTGATGATGAAAGTGGTGAAAATGGTAGTGGTAGTGGTAGTTGGTAATGGTAATGGTAATGGTAATGGTAATGGTGATGAGCTGGGGCAGCGGGACAGGAGGAACCAGCCTCCTTGGTCCAGCTCCAAGGGGCTGAAGCTCAACTTGTTGCTGTTAGAAATGAGAGGATTGATTGCTGGCAAGGGATGAGGTGGGCTCTTCCATGGACACAGAAACTGGCCACGGACACAGAAACCTTCCACGGACACAGAAACCTTCCACGGACACAGAAACCTGCATCCCCATCCGATTTCGTGGCGTGGTTTCGGCGGTGCCTGGGATGTTTGGGCTGGTGATGGTGTTTTGTGTTTAGCGACCTCCGCCTCCATCTCACTGGAGCCCAAGGAGTTGATGAGAGTAAAAAAGCTGGTGGCTCGCTAGGAAGGGGGGGGGTTGCACTGGAAGGCTCCGTGGAGGAGAGATCCTCGAGCCCGCGCTGCTCGCTGCCGAGCTGACCCAACCCAGCCTTGCCTTGGCTAACTCGAACTCTCTTCATGCCAGTAGATTGCCCCCGGACCCCCACGGGCTCGTGGCCACCAGCCAGCGTGTCCCTGACCTGTGTCCCCCGCCTGCCTGGTCCTGCACCCCGCACAGGCAGCATGAATGGGTGGCTCTGTCCACCCCAGACAATTTGGGATGCTTTTCTCCATTGCTGTCCCACAGGGGTGCAGAAGCCCTGGCACTGCAGTGAGTACCCCTGCTCCCACCCCCAAAAACCCCTCCCCAGCTGCAGCCTTTTGGGTTCTGCCCTCCCCAGAGACCGAGCAGCCTTGCCTCCTCTCGGAAGGGGGCAACACCACCATCTCAGCTCCAGCTCCGTCTCTCCAGGGATGCTGCCCGTGCACAGAGCAGCTCTGCGAGCGGGGGCCGAGCCCGCGGGAGGTGTTGGAGCACAGCAGCCCCCACGGACCGGGGATGCCCCAGCAGGCACGGCAGCATCTGCCTTTAAGTCTTCACTCCCTCATTCCTCCTGCCAGTGTGAAATGACGACTTGGAAGATTATTGGGCAATTCTTGGGCACCGACTGCATCTGTCCGGCTCCGGCTCGGGCCAGGGAATGGGCTTGACCGACAATGAGCCTCCCCGGCTTTGCTTTAGGGCTGCCCGCTAATGGGAACGCGGGGGGGGGGGGGGGAAAGGCTGAGAGAAGCCGGAGAGCTCTGCGGGAGAACCAGCAGCAATCTGTTGTTGTGCTATAGATCACGCAGCTCCCCCTCCGAACATAAAAACAAAAATTAAAACCATTTACGAGAAAAGTCACTTGCTGGTAATTTATAGCCCTTGGCTCCGGAGCAGCCGGGCGGAGGAGTTCAGGGCTGCGGCGCGGGGGCGGCTGCTCTCTCCACCTTCCCTCCTTCCCGCAGGATTTTAGTTTGGGAAAGGCGCCGCCGTCCAGATCCGACCCCCCCCCCCGCCATGGCTCGTGCTGCTGGGAGGGAGCAGCGGGTTTGCACGAGCGATTTAGAAGTCGTTTGAATCTGCCCGCTTGCAGCTGGCTGCGAGGACGCTTTGGTGGCGGGGAGAGGCTGGAATTCGGTCTGCTCCCCATCCCACAGAATGGCCCATGGATCACCCGGAGCGAGCGGCTGCTGCTGATTGACTGCTGGGTCCCCAATCTGGGGACACCCCTAACCAAAAAAGCAGGTATTAAGGGAAAGAGCTCTGCCCTGCCCCTCTCTCAGAGCCCAGGACCCTTGCGCTGCCACCCAGGGCGGCTGCTGCAAATCCCAACTCTGTGTTTTGATGTCGTTTGGGTAATTTGCCAAGTGCGAGGTGGGGAAGAGGCATCCAATGCCACCAGGACCGGTCGCCGAGGCACGGGACAGCCTTTCTCTGAGTTCCGTGCATAAAGCACCGGTCTGGGGCTTGGGACGGCTGGGCTCAGCCCTGCGCCCATCCCAAATTTCCTGCCTGAGCTGACCTGTCCCCGAGCCCTGACTGCCCCTGCGGTGACACGGGAGGACTCGTGCCCCCTTTGGTGGGGCGGCTCCGAGCCTCGGGACAGCTCGAGCCCCAGAAACCCTTCCTCCCCCCCCCGGACCATTCTGGGGACTGGGGAGCACTGGTGGCTATGGTCCAGACAGCCTAGAGAGGAGCAAACCAGCAAGTTGAAGAGCAGCCATTGCCACTTTAGACATGTCCGTGGATTACTTTTTTTTTTTTCTTCCTTTCTTTTTTTTTTTAAAGGAAAGTGTAAGCCATGCATTTTCCCCCGGGAAGCGTTGCTGCCCGCTGGACCGAGCGCTGAAGCCGTCACCCCCAGCAGTGACGGGCGCCTGGCGGGGGAGAGGCAGCAAAGCAGAAACCCCGGCGCTGTCAGGGTGGGGAGGAAGGTGGCATGCCTCATGCATCACCGTCCGGGATGTCACCCGCCTCATTGAGATAAATGGGGAGGTGGCCCCAGGAGAACTTGGAAGTCACTTCCATTTAGCAGCTTGCAGGAGCCGGCCTGAGACGGGGCAGCAGGAGACAAATCACTCCATGGTGGTCATGGCTCGAGTCCTCCTGTAAGGGTGAACCTGTCCCACCCCATAACCAGACTGTGCAGGCGGGGGTGTCCGGGGTGTCCTTGTAGGCAGAGGCGAGAGCCCAAGCATCCCTGTGGTGCCGGAGGGGCAGAGCGTGCGCTTGGGGACACTGCCATGGGTCCCAAGAGGAGGATGGAGAGGTGTCATGAGCAGGGGGTGACACTCGTGTGAGCTGCGGCACGTGGTGACGGAGCAGGGCATCTCTGGGGGGGGTTTGCTGAGGGCACGGCAGGTAGAGGATGGACCCTCTTGACATGGACGCTTCACGGAGCTCTCAGGCTTCCAGACGTGGGAAGTGTCTAAAGTTTTAACGCATCAGCATAAAAATCAAGGCAGACCGGGGAGAGATGAGGGGCGGGGTGGAGGGGCCAGGCGTGCCGTGCTCCAAATGGACGATACGTCAACCGTTTCTCAGCAAAACGGGCACGCGGGGAGGGAGAGGACATGTCAAGGCATAACGGGAACGCAACGAAGAAGAATGGGGCTTTTAATTTAAAACGAAATGCCCAGGGAAACCTCTTGACAGAGAGATGTGTCAGGCCATGGAAGATTACCCAGGGAAGCGCTGGAGATCCCGCGGGGGACACTCGAAAGCAGATCAGAGGAAAAGGCTCTGGTCACAGTGAGGCACCCGGCACGGCCGGCAGCAGGGGCGAGCGGGGGAGCTTGGCCCCTTGGTCTCTTCTGGCAGCCTCCAAGCTGGGAGCGGGGTTTCTATTTGGGCAGTTTTATCGCTATTTTGGGTTGCGGAAGACGGGTCGCTTTCATCTTTGGACCGAGCTCAGAGATTCTCCACTTCACAGAGAAACTCATGAACTTCAGAGCTGCCCATGCCCCACCAGGGTGGTTTCTTGAACGCAAAGGAGAGAAGGTCCAGCCTGGTGGAGGATCCCCAGGGAGACGCCACTTCCCCAGCCCCCGGGGAACGGATCCATCCAGATCCTGCCAGCGCGTGGACCTGGGCTGCATTTAAGGCTTGCATTCCTATGTGCCTCCTTTGATTCGACTAATTGGCCGGCGAGCTGCAGGGAGACCCAAGTGCCGTGTTAAAAGGACGAGATGAAATAAGAGCGCAGAATAAATCATGAGCCAATTTCCAGCATTTTCTTGGCTGAAATGGAATGGCTAATCATTTTGATGGCAGAATTAACATAATTACCCTACCCACTGGCCCAGGCCAGGCTGAGCAGTGAGAAAAACAGGCTGCTCTTTCCAAGGGAGGTGTTTATGGAAGTGATTGAGTGAGTCGTGGGACTTGGATCTGGGCAGGGACCGGCTCGGTCGTGGGGAGCCTGGGCTGCTGTGCTGGACCAGAGCGTCCTTAGACGGAGCCACAGGAGCAGGATTGCCCTGTCGGTATTTCCACCTTTCAGGCACAAGACTCAGTGAGTGATGGCTGCAACCAGAAGGGATTTGAAGAAACAGAAGCAAAGCAGAAGGGAGCTGGCAATGCTCCCTTACCCTGGCCGGTGCGGCAGGACCTCGGGCCTTTGCTTGCACCCTGAACAGCCAAAGGCATCCAACCCAGAAACCTTTCCTGAAGGACTCAATCTCACAAGCTATTTTGCACCTACACCTCCCACTTTCAGTAATGTTTAACTTCGTTTCACTGCAAGGCGGTGCCATCTTCCTCTTCCTCTCTTTTCTGATACAACATCCCCATTTTTCTTTACTTTCATACAAAACCATCACAGACCCCATAAGGAAAATATAGCAACTCTCAGGGCTTTTGGCTGTTTGTAGGACTTTGCCTGACCTGAATCGGGCAGGCGGGGATCGCGTGAGCATTCTGGTTTTAATTAGGCTCCATTTTGAGGTGGGCAGCTAAAATCTGACAGCAGTAAATCCCACCCTGCTTCCCACCCAGGTGCTTTGGGTTGGATGCTTTATGAGGAAATCTTCACCTGCATCTCGTGCCTTTCCAGCTCTCCCATTTGAGCACCCAGATCTCCCATTTGAGCCTCTGTCTCCTGCAGGCAGCTGAACTGGAGACTGTAAACTCCTTTAGCTCAGGCAGTAGAAGAGCATGTCAGCAGACACGGGGACTCCTGGTTTCACCTCCCGTCCCAACAAGAGATGTCAGGACATTTTTCATGATGGTTCCAAGCCCTTCTGCTGCCTTTTTCCTGGCTACACCGACTATCCAAGGTGGTGAAGCTACAGTCAGCTTGGCTTCTTGACCTGATAGCCTTGGTGCTGAACTATAGTCTCAGGGCTGGGACTGTCCCTACCCCCTTAGGAGCATTTGGGAGTCCTAAGGCAGCTCCTGAGATGCAAGGCGTTGGTCTAGACAAGCCATGAGGTCCTGTGCAGCCCCGTGTTTCTCTGATCCTACTGCAATGTTTGAAAGAAATTCTAGTATTGCTTGGGAAAAACCAAAAGATAATTTGCTCGGCAAAGCAGGAACCGTTTGATGACAACCCGAGTTAAGGCAGCAGCAGAGCCTCCAGCCACCCGAGTTTCCTCGGAGGTTATCGATTGTAGAACAACACTTGCCTGTTGTGTTAACAACCTTCATAAGGAGGACAACCCTTGTTTACTTGTTTTGTTAACACTGGAAGACTCCAGGGCCTTCCCACACACATTCATTTGCATGTTTCTTCCAATGAAAAGTAATAAAATATTAATATCGTTAAAGGAAGGGGGGAAAGGAAGAGGCCTTGGACTGCTCCTCTGATGGAATGAGCGGGTGAGCGGCACGTTCTCCAGCAGAAGAGCAAGGGGGGATGGAGGGTAGAAGGTGCACGCAAATTTGAACCGCAGGGTCCTGCAGCATCTCAGCAGACCTGGATAAACCAGGGTGAGGTTTTGCAAATTCCCATTCCCGGAGCCCCACATCAGGACCGTGGCGGTCAGAGGTGGAGGGACCCAGCTGGAAGCGGGTCTTTGGGGCCTTTTGGTCCCTGCTGATTCCTCCTCCTTCTCTCTCATTCTGTTTCTCACCCAGAATGAATGAGTTGGACGCCTCTTGCACCCTGCGGGAAGGCATTGCTGTGCCGTCCCTGTCATCAGGAGGGCCCGCAGGGCTCCGGGGGGTCGCGATCTCTCCGTGCCAATGCGCCGTGGTGGACCACCCGCTTTTATTTCCTTGGTGAGGAGCAGAAACACCCTGGGCTCCAGGAGCTGAAGTCATGGGCTAATCAGGATGTATAGCCAGCCGCTGAGGCCATGTATATTTAATGAGCCCTGTTAAAGGATTTTTAGAAGTGCTCTCCCCACGGACACGACGATGACTTCTTTGTTTATAGTTTTTTCCCTCTTTCCTGTTGCCACTAATCACAACCCTCTGCTCCTTAATGGCACCTTTGGGGAGCTCGGGGGGTGACGGACTTATTTATTTATTTGCTTGCTCCAGACTGGAGAAAGGCGGGCGGTCGCCGCTCTCAAGGTCCATCTACACAGGAGCCTTCTCCAGGGCAGTGACTCCCTAGCACCACTCTCCCAGGCTTTGGGAGCCTTCCTCTGGCACCGGCCTCCTCCTCCTCGTCCTTCCCACAGCTGAAGGCAGCGAAGCCCCGACCCCTCTTGCAGGCAGCAGGCTCCATCTCTGGGGAATTCCCCCCCACCTCTCTGCACGTCACGAGGGTTGGACTTTCCACATCTCTTCCCAGGGCCTTCCTCCTTCTTCAGGGCTTTGCCGGTGAGAGAAAGGAGCTGCTGCATCCAGTGAGGGACTCGTGGTGTTGGTGTTGGTGTTGGCGTTGGTGTTGGTGTTGGTGTTAGTGGTAATGGTAGCGTTAATGTTAATGTAACACCAGCACTCCAGTATGACGTAAACCCAAGGGTTCCTCATGGGGACCATCGTCCTCCAGCCTCCTAGGAAGCTCATAGGAAGCTGCTGTCCATGTCCCAGCACAGAGATCATTGTAACCTGGGGTGGGGACCCCATCCGTGCCACCACTGGGGGGCCTGAGGACCTCACTGCTGGGTATCCTAAGGCTCCTCCTCTGAGCTGAAAGTCCCAGGGACAGTCTTCCTTAATCCCGAATCTGAAACTCTGGGGAAAAGCTGGAATTCAAAGACTTCAAGTGAGGTTTTGCTTTAGCCCAAGTCAGGCTGGGAAGAGGAGCCTGGGAGCATTGGGAATTGTGCAGCACTTGGGTGGTGCTGGTTATCTTGGTTGATTTGGAGGGCTGTCAGCCAAAGTCACCCACAGGCAGCGGGAGGAGGAAGGGAGGCTCCCCAGCTTTTGGGAGTCGATAGTTTTGAGCCGTCTCTTGAGCATTTCTCCTCCTCTTGGGCTCTTGGGCTTGTGTTCCTTTGCTAGAGCTGCCAGACCTGAGGACACGGCATCTCAGCACCAGATGCAGGGATGCGTCCTGCACAGGACGGGGGAGTCAGGGCATAGCTCTGTTCTTGGCCCAAAGACCCCGATGGCAGCCCCGATGCCCTTGGTGACCCCTGCTGGATGCTCCTTTGTGGTATTTAGCTTGCTGGCCTTTTTCTGAAGTGTCTGAAAGCATCTTTTGTCTCACACAACCTTGAACATTGCCAGGTGGGCTTGGAAACCGGTTCCAGGAGAAAAATTGCCTTTTTAAAAAACAAAATTTAGATATTTTTTTTTTCAAGGTTGAAGACGGAAAACCCTGCCTGCTTTCAGACATCTCTACATCACCTTTAATTTTGTGAAGAAGAAAAAGAGCCGAGGGCTGAAACTTGCTGATGAGGGTTCCCAGGCTTCTGCCACCGACACGGTGCCCCAGCGCTGCTCAAAATCTTCCTCGGCGCGAGGTCACGCGTGCTGATCTGCTCGGGAGGGCTGGGGGGGCTGGACCTCCCTCCGGCCCCCTGCCCGCTGACGGCAGTCTCCCCCAGCCCCACCTAATGGGATGCAATTAGAGAAAGGCAGAGCCGGCCCCGGCCCCAGGCTCTCCCCGGCTGAGGTTGCTCCACGCCGGGGCTGCTCGGGCTGCTGAGTGGCAGAAACCTCTCCTTCCTCCGAGCATTAATTTGCGCTTGGTTCTGCTGCTGGCTCTTCCTCCCAGCCAAGCGGTAGTGCTTTTTAATTGACTGGAGGGAGCCAGCTGAGCTGATGAAGGGCTCTCCAGAGCCCCAGCCTTTTGCCTCTGTAGCCTTCTCAGCCACCGGTAGGCAGAGCAGCAGGAAACCAAGCCGGGGAATTGAGCTGGCTCTTCTTCTGTGGTTGGAAACTGGTTTTCCAGTCCCTATCTTCATCCCTCTAACTGGAAGGGAGTCCCCCGTCCCTGGCGCTGCTGTGAGAGGTGGCACAAGGCGAGCGGTCGCTATTCCCAGGTGCCCTACCCCTTCCCAGCATACTGCACCTTGACAGGGAGCCGTGGTCAGCCCAGGACAACCTGTTCACCACCAGCCGACCCAGATCTTTTAATATTCCCGAATTTGCGCTGATCCTCCAGATCTGCCTCCGGCCCCAGACTTGGAGAGCTGCCCCCAGAAGCCAGGAGATGTTGGCACGGGGACCTGCCATGGACGCCGCCCGCGAGACCCCCAGGAGCCGGGGAGCTCCCCTCCGATCCCCAGCCCTTGGTTTAGCCTGTGGACCCCTTTCCTGTCCTCCCCCAGCCCCTGTGCTGGGGGGCTGAGCTGGTCCCAGTGCCCCGAGGAGACCCCGTATGTGAGAGCGGGGTCACGGCCAAGGGCATGGTGGCAGATGCCACGAGGCAGCCCGGGTCCCGTGGGTTCAGACCCCGTTCCCTGTGTGACCTGCCTCGTCCCACCCGGCCCGAGCCCCGACTCCCACGGCCCTGCCGGCTTCCGAGGGCGCCTGCGTGTGCCCCGCGCGCGTGCCACGCACCCAAAGTTCTGCAGCAATGCTAATGGCCTGGAGAAAAGCCATTAAAGGAGGAAGAGTTGAGGTTACAATATTGTGCTGAAAAGTTTATTGCTGCCTGTAGAGACATCAGGTCTGTACTTCCAGGATTACTCAGTGCTTAATGCCGAGCGCCTGCACATTAGTTTTGCCGGGAAGCCCATTTGGGGTTCTTCCAAAACGGAAAAATTAAAGGGCTTCCCTAATAAATGTGCTCTCCAAACAAACAAACAAAAAAAAGCCTCCAAACCCAGCCCTGGAACCCAAATCAAAGTGGCCAAGGTGGGAGAAAGGCAGCACCCTGGAGCCTGGGGGGCCCGTCCTGCGGCCTGAGCTGTGGAGGAGCAGTGATTGCGGCCGGCGGTCGTGGGATGTGACGCCTGTACCTGCTCCCTTCCTCAGCCACGGAGGGGTAAAATGCAATTTTACCCAAGAGTTTGGGTGCGCAGCAGGTAGATTTGCTTGGGAAATTCTCCTCCCTCTTTTACCGGCAAGAGGATGCCCAGCTGCCAGGAGACTTGCTTGTAGCCTTGCTCTCCCTCTGTCCTTTGCCCTGAAGAATGAGAAGCCCGGTCTTCCCAGTCCCAGTCTCACATCCAGGCTGTTGGGCCCCTCTTTTCCCAGCATTTCGGGTACATTTGGGAACACAGTGCCTGAAAGAGCTGCAGACTGGGTGGTGTGGCAGCAGTGATTTGGGGAAGCGGTGGTATTTCAGCCCCAAGTCAGGCGGCCCGGCTCACTTCTTGCTCCTGCTCTGGCACCTAACTCGGATCTGAAATCAATGCGAGTGAGGTGCCAAGACGCGAGTTAGACTCCGTGTCTCTTTGCAACGAGCAGATACCATCACTTCCCACAGGCACTGCCTGGAAACCGGGCTGCGGCGTGCGGAGCAGCAGCTTTGTGCCGTCCCCCGTAGGTCCTTACATTGCCCACGTCAACAGCAAAGCCTTGAGACTCTCCCTGGCGTAGGTTCGGGATGGTTTGTCCGCTCTTGCCTTCCCCACGAGAGATGGGGTAGGGGGGCGCAGGGACGTACACGAGTTCCAAAGCGGGGGTTCGGTCCGGTTGGCCATGCCGGTGGCTGCTGGGGATCGGCACCATGGTCCAGCTTGCCTTGGGAGTGGAGGGTGGGAGCTCTGCCGCAGCCCTGCGCTCCCGGGGGGGGTTTATTCAGCAACGTCAGGTCTTTCACCAAGGAATGCCAGAAGGACGGGATGTCATCCAAAGAGACTTGGGCAAGCTGCAGAGGTGGGGCTGGGTGAACCTCATGAGGTTCAACAAGGCCAAGTGCAAGGTCCTGCCCCTGGGTCGGGGTAACCCCCCATATCAGTACAGGCTGGGGGAAGGAAGGATGGAGAGCAGACCTGCCCAGAGGGACTTGGGGGTGCTGGGGGATGAAAAGCTGGCCATGAGCCGGCCATGGGCGCTGGCAGCCCAGAAGCCAACCCTACCCTGGGCTGCATCAGGAGAAGCGTGGCCAGCGCCGAGGGAGGGGATTGTGCCCCTCTGCTCTGCTCTGGGGAGACCCCCCCTGGAGCCCTGCGTCCAGCTCGGGAGCCCTCAGCACAGGGAGGACATGGAGCTGTTGGAGCGGGGCCAGGGGAGGGCTACTAAAATGATCCGAGGGGCTACTAAAATGCTGCGAGGGCTGGAGCCCCTCTGCTATGAGGCCAGGCTGGGAGAGTTGGGGGTGTTCAGCCTGGAGAAGAGGAGGCTGCGGGCAGAGCTGAGTGCGGCCGGTCAGGGCTTCAAGGGGGCCCAGAGGAAAGGGGGGGACAAGCTTTTTAGTAGGGCCAGCTGGGACAGGACAAGGGGGGATGGCTTTAAACTGAAGCAGGGGAGGTTTAGACTGGATCTAAGGAAGAAATTCTTTGCAGTGAGGGTGGTGAAACCCTGGCAGGGGTTGCCCAGAGAGGGGGTGGAGGCCCCATCCCTGGGACCATTCCAGGCCAGGTTGGACGGGGCTGTGAGCAACCTGATGTGGTTCAAGGTGTCCCTGCTCCTGCAGGGGGTTGGGCTGGGTGACCTCTAGGGGTCCCTTCCAACACAAAACATTCCATGATTTTGTGATTCTATGATCCTATGAATGCTGGCTGCGCAGGGGAGTCTTCTCTTCGTGGGGTCTTAAGAAGGGAGTTAATGTTTTGCCTCCTTAAGTGAGCTCCCGGCTGGGTCAGGCGAGGCAGCATCTTGTAAGACCCAGCCTGGCGGATCATTGGGACTCGCTGTAAACTCCCAGTGCCATCCACTCCCTTGGCTTCCCTCTTCTTCGCCCTGTCTCAAGGCACAAGGCACCCCTGAAGGGCTGTCCTGAGCGCGCTCCAGAGGTCTTCTGAAGGCACCAGCCCCAGCTAAACCTCCTTCAGCGTGGGAAGAGCTCACAGGCTGGGCAGGGTGGATGCACACCTGAAGCTGGGTCCGAATCTCTCCGCAAGCTTTGTTCAGCATCATTAGGTGAAATTAGAGGAGAGGGAAAGCTACCGTGCCCAAAGTTAGTAGAAAAGAGGTGGCAGTAGGCGGTGGGTGGGTAAGATGGCAGGTTACGGGGAGGCAACGGGGGTGAGGGAGGAGGAAGAAGAGTTTTTTAGCTTTAGGGAGCTGGGGATTTCCTTGCAAAGACAGATGGTTTGGGAAAGTCAGTGTGCCCAGATTTCACTCTACCAGAGCCCGGGTGCTCTGCCCACCGATGGATCTCGAAGCCCATCGGTGCCTCCCTCCTTAATGCCCGAGGTTGCGTTATTCTCCATTTACAAATCCTGCCGGGGAGAGCCGGGAGAGCAGACGCTTCGTACCCCCCCGCCCCCCAGGCTTGGCACATGAACCCTTCGGCATGGAGGCAACGCCAGCTTTTCTCCTCACCGCAATTCCCTCCCCTCCCTTCCCGGGAGAGCAGCGCCGGTCGCTCTCCGAGCCGCCCGGGGGGGGTTCATTAGTGCACATTAGGCAGGTCTGGTCCAGACCTCACAGCGTGAGACAAGGAGCTGTGACCCCTGGGGAATCCCTTCCCGTTTCTCCACTCTCCCCTTCTCCGCAGCTCCTTCCCTGGGCCTTAGCTCCCCCAGAACCCCTCTGCCCCCAGTGCTCCCGGCTGCTGGTTAAATCCGCGACGCCTCGTCCTGCCCACCAAGGGCTGTCCCCCTCTCCTTGCAGGCACATCTTGCATATGTAAGCAAGGCATATATGGAAAAAGACCTGGGGGTACTGGTTGGCAGCCGGCTGAATATGAGCCAGCAGGGTGCTCAGGTGGCCAAGAGAGCCAAGGGCATCCTGGCTTGTACCGGGAGTGGTGAGGCCAGCAGGAGGAGGGCAGGGACCGTGCCCCTGTACTTGGTGCTGGTGAGGCCACACCTTGAATCCTGTGTTCAGTTTTGGGCCCCTCACTACAAGAAAGGCGTTGGGTTGCTGGAACATGTCCAGAGGAGAGCAACCAAGCTGGGGAGGGGGCTGGAGCACAAGGCTTATGGGGAGCGGCTGGGGGAGCTGGGGGGGTTCAGCCTGGAGCAGAGGAGGCTGAGGGGAGCCCTCATCGCTCCCTATAACTACCTGAGAGGAGGGGGGAGCCGGGGGGGGTCGGGCTCTGCTCCCTGGGAATGGACGATAGGACGAGGGGGAATGATTTGAAGCTGTGCCAGGGCAGGTTTAGGTTGGACATTAGGGAAAACTTCTTCCCCGAAAGGGCTGTCAGGCTCTGGAAGGGGCTGCCCAGGGAGGTGGTCGAGTCCTCATCCCTGGAGGGATTTAAAAGAAGGATGGATGAGGTGCTGAGGGCCAGGGTTTAGTGGTGGGATGGCAGGGTTAGGTTAAAGGTTGGACTTGATGATCTCAAAGGGCTTTGATGGCCTTTTTGGCCATTGCCATTGTTTTCTGGATCCCTTATCTTTATCTCTGGACTTTTTCCAGTTCATATTCCTCACCAGAGGCAATCCCCTTTCTGTGCCCTAGGTTTGGCAAGGCTGGGGACAGCTGAGTGGCAGCGATAGGCAGAGCCGGGCAGCAAGGTGGGAGGGAAGGTCGGCATTTGGGTTTGTTCAGCTCTATACTGCCTAGAGAGGGGCTGTCACCATCGCCATCCCTGCGGCTGTCAAATTCAGTGTTGAGAAATGGGAGAGAACGGGGACCTGAAAGAGAAAGCTCCAGCAGAAGTCATGGCGCTGGGTGGCTGGGGGCGTGGGGGCGGAGGACGTGAGCTGAGGGGCAGGGGGCCCTTCTCCTGTCTGCCATCCAAGGGAAACCTTTTGAGAATCAGCACTGAGCACTTTCTGTGCTTCTTGAGTGGGTGACGTGGGCTGGTGGGACCCGAGGAGACGAGTTAGGGAGAGTTCAGCTGCATCAGCCCATCGCTGAAGAGGGACTCGGCATCTTTCCCGCCGGGATCTGCTCCCCGGATTAGCTGTTCCCGTGCCTTCCTCCACCCAGATCTCCATGGGGGAAGCCGGAGGGTTCACTCTGCAGATGAGCTCCAGCCCCGAGCAGGAGGACGCAGCGGAGAATTCCCCTCTGCCCAAAGTCTCGCCTCCACCCCTGCTCCCTTCCTCTCGGTGCCCGGGGCAGGGCAGGGACCGTGGCAGCTCCAGGAGCCGCTGTGGTGTGAATCCCCCGGGGGAGGAGAACACCGCCTGTCGCAGCTCGCGTGGCGGCTCTGCCTTCCTCCCCAGTCCTCAAGCCAGGTCTCTGCTGAGGCTGATGAGGAGGAGCCTTCAGCAGAGCCCGAGCTTCAGGAGAAGGGGATGAGGCATCCGGCACAGCGCTCCGACAGTCAAAGCATCGCCCGGAGAAGACCAGGCAGGGCTTGGGTTTGTCTTTTCTAGCATTTTTCCATCATTTCCACTCAAAAAAACCCCTCCCCTGTCTTTGGGGAAGAAGGTCCAGTGCTCCCCTACTGGGTTCTTGCTGGGTCCTGCTCCGCTGACCTCTGCAGGGGGTCTGCAGGCTGTGGGGCTCCAACCGGTCCACCCGGGGCTCTTTTCCAGCCTCTCACATTTGGTTCTGTTGTGGGACAAGTTCCTGGTGGGCTGGTGGAGCCCGGCTTCTCGAAAGCAGCTCTTTTTCCTTGCAAGCCGAGGGCGCCGTGCTGGGGAAGTCACCCACAGAGGGGGAAAATACGAGGAGCGCCCAGGCTCGTAGCACCACCGCGCTACCCAGAACTGCACTTTAAAACCAGGCATTTCCTCTCCCGAGCCAAACACCTCCTTCTGCTGAAAAGCCACCCACCACCAGCCTCTCCGGCTTGAGAGGCCGGTATTTTATTTAGGGCTGATCCATTTTTCTTTTAATTCAGATCAATGCAGGTTAATTGAGAGCAGCTTATTTTTACTTCTGCTGGTATCTGCCTGCCAGGATCAATACCAGTCATTTCCACTTAAACCGGTGTACCTTTACTGGAACTAGCAGAGCACCCGGCGCTCCGCGCGGCAGCGTCTTACGGACCAGCCCCGTCCGTGTGGTTCCTCGCGTGGTAATCGCAGCCGGGCCCTCGTCAGCCTGGCTGCAGCGGCATCCTCGGGATGCTGGAAGGAAGCGGAGACAGGCTCAGCCTCAACCGGGGGAGATAGATTGCAGCAGGCAACATTTGCTGGCTAAAAATACCCAGCGAGGGGCAACCGTTCATTGATCTCGCCGGCGTTAATGGGGCGGCAGCGATCCCTCTGGCCACCCATTGCCGCTAGATGGGGCGATGCAGCAGCGGCTGCAGCCCCAGAGCCCCGGCCCGAGAGGTGGCTTCCCCTCCCCTGTCCCAGAGACCCCCAAGGGGTGGCTTTGCTCAGCCCAGGAGAAGAAGGAGCCCCGTGCTCTCCAACCCACCGCCTCTTTTTGCGAGGGTGCGAAAATCCCGGCGTCACCCCTGGGAAAGAGGAGGGTGAGGGGAGCCCTCATCACCCCCTACAACCCCCTGAAAGGAGGCTGAGCGAGGTGGGGGTCGGCCTCTTCCCCCTGGGAACGGGTGATGGGATGAGGGGGAATGGTTTGAAGCTGCGCCAGGGCAGGTTGAGGTTGGACATTAGGAAAAACTTCTTCCCTGCAAGGGCTGTCAGGCTCTGGAAGGGGCTGCCTAGGGAGGTGGTCGAGTCCTCATCCCTGGAGGGATTTAAAAGAAGGATGGATGAGGTGCTGAGGGCCAGGGTTTAGTGGTGGGATGGCAGGGTTGGGTTAAAGGTTGGACTCAATGATCTTAAAGGGCTTTTCCAGCCAAAGTGATTCTATGATTCTATGATTCTATGATTCTATGATTCTATGATTCTATGATTCTATGATTCTATGATTCTATGATTCTATGAAGCGTTGGGCACGGGCGGGTGTCCCGTCCTGTACAAATGAGGGCCAGCTCTGGAGGCTGCTGGGTCTTGTCCAGGTGGAGGTGGTGAAGCAAAGGGAGAAGGAACCATCAAAGTGAGGGGAAACCATTCCCTCCCTCCCCTTCCCTTGCAGCGGTCCCGGCCATCCGCCGATCTTTCCAGCCAGGGCAGGTTGAGATCTCCCAGCCCAGCACTGGTGGCCGATGTTTGGGGAAGAGGAGAATTACCAGTTTCCTGATGGGAAGCTTGCAGAAGCCGTAGGGACAGAGCAGGCAGCGAGCCCTGGTCATAAATGTCAGAGGGTGGTGGCTGTGGCCCATACCCCTCAAGCAGAACTGATTTAAAGGGTCATTAAAAACTGTTGGTGTCCATCAGGGTGGGACACGGGGGCTCCAGCCTGGGTCTTTTATTCCCTCTGGCTGTATCCGTCGAGGCGGTGGACTTGGAGAAGCCATATGTCAGCTAAATGTGTCTCTAATTGATTTGTGGATCTGCATGGAGTGTAAACATTTTACCAGTCAGAGCGCAGCTGATGGGGAGGGGAGGGAAGAGGGTGGTGGGAGGGGAAAGGACGGGAGAAAGCCTGGCGTGAAGCCGTGGGGGGGTCTTGGAAAGCGACTTTTGTCCAGACCCATCAAACCCCAATTTACCCCTGCCCCTCCACGGGGTTCCCTGGTAATGGAGTCACTCCCGGGGCAAAAGTTAACTCCAATTAGAGGGTCTGCCGGGAGGGTTGGCCGTCCCACCTCGGCCCGCGGGAGCCGTGTCAGCTCCCGTTATGGCGATGGGCCGGGGAGCAGCTGGGAGCAGCCTGCGGACAATGAGGGGTGTCCTGGGAATCCTCCCCGTGGACACAGCCCCGTCCCCCCCCCCCCCTCCTCCTCCTCCTCCTCTCTCCCAGCCAGGGACCACTGCTGCCATCCTCGGGGAGCCCTGTGGCACAGCCCATGCAGCCTGCATGCCCCCAGACCTCTGCAAGGGCATGACCCCCCCCCAAAACTGTACAAATTTTACATTCCCAAGCTGGCAGGCGCCCCACAGACCCTGCCTATCTACTCATCCCTCTGTTTAACCCCTTCTTCGCTGCCTCTCCTGGTTGCTTGCAGGTGAACCCCACTTTTCCAGCCCCCCCCCGTGAGCAGCCGCCCTGGCGACGCTGGACGAAGCCCGAGGGGGCCGAGGGGGTGCAGCAATGAAAAGGTCGGCGCTGCCCTGCAAGGGGGGTGGTCGAGACCCAGAAAAGAGGTGCAGGCAGTCGGGGGGGGGGCGTGTGGGAAAGGGGCGGCGAGCGTGGGAAAAGCGTTAACCGGGGATTTTCTGGGAGAGGTGGCCCTGAGGCAAGGAGGGGGACCCAAGCCAGGGTTGTCACCCCATGTGAGAGCCCCACTGGTGTCTGGGGCTCCCATCTCCCCCCAGTGTCACCACCCCCCCCCGGGGGTGACCCCAGGATGCTGCCCCGCGTGCATTTTCCTCCTCCCCCCGCCCCTCCGCTGCCCGAGCGGGGGCTGTCAGGGGTAAGCAGAGATGGAAACCCAGAGATCCTGAACGCCTTGGATTCCCTGGATTCAGCTTCCAAGATGTGACTCCAGAGCCACCACGAGTAGGGAGGGTTGGGGGGGTGTGTGTGTGTTATCTTTCTGAGCATGAAACGTAAGAAATCTCCAGCTTCGACTCAAGAAATAATCAGCTCTAACGAGCCTTGTGGTAGAACCGCAGGGCTGAGCAGATCCACTGCTTTTACGGAATATTGTGGAGCTTTTCATTGGAGCAATCGTGCTCCAGACCGCGGTTTTCTTCCTTTTCCCTCTCCCAGCGTTACGCCAAAGCTTCCACTTGACTTGGGTTCCATGAACACGTTTCCCCCGGACAGCAAGAACTGAAAGGCGTTCATGAAACCCGAGTCAAGTTCAAAGGGAAGAAAAAGTCAAGTTCAAAGGGAAGAAAAAGTGGGGAAACGCTTAGAAAATGGTAGAAAGCATTGATTTAGGGGGGGAGTTGGGGTTTTTTTTTGTTGTGAAACGACAAATGAAGTCCAAATGAAATGCAGAAGTAGGAGATGGCACCTTTTGCGTAGGAACACCCTGTTCTCCCCCAGGTGGGGGGGAAAAAAAATAATCCAGCCTTCCTACGTATATGAACTGGACGCTTTCCCGGCGCGCTGTGCCTGTCCGCACAGGCTGGGGCAGGAGCTGTGTTTTTGGCGCACGCCCAAGCTGGGCGATGCCTCCCTGCCCCGGCACCCCACCGAAACCCCCCCCCCCAGCTCCGGCAACGCCTTCACCCCCTCGTGTTCCCCCTGTTTCCCTCCGGCCAGGAGCAGCCAAGGGGGGGGGGAATGGTGGTGGGTGGCTCTGCCTGGCAGCTGACGCCGGCTCCGGTGACCCCACGGGCCCCCACGCCGCGGCGGTGCCCCCCACGCCGCATCCCGCCCCCCGTCTGGCGCTGGACCCCATCGCCTGCAGCCGGGGCTGGGCCGGGCGTTGCGTGTGAGCACCCAACCCCGCTGGGGCTGCGTCACCCGGGCGCCCAAGCTGCCGGCTGTCGGGGCTCGGGGCTGGGAGAATAACTCTACAGGGCGGCCCCCCCCCCGGGCTGGAGATTGCCAGCAATCTGGTGAGCGTGGCAGGCAGCGGCACAGCCCCCGGGCCAGGCGGCAGATGGAAATCCGTGCGGTTGAGCGGCTTCCAGTGGGTCCGGCCCCGGCTTTCCCCGCGCCGGGCTTGCAACAGGCTCCGGGGTTAAAGCGCTGGCAGGGAGGATTGGGGACGGGGTTGGGATTTAGTGAGAGCAACCGCAGGTGGGAGCGGTGGCTGCTGCCATGGAGCCCCCTCCCCAGCTCCTCCGCCCCCCCCAGCTCCAGGGGGAGATGACCCCTCTCTTACCCTCCCAGCCAGCCGCACTGATTTTTATTCCAATCTCACTGAACCACCCTCCCTCTGGGTTTGGAGGTGAGCGTCTCCTGCGCCGGGAGCTGCTCCAGCGGCAGCCGCTGGCTGTGAGCAGCATGCAGCGCCAGGCGGGGACGTGCACGGCCACCCGCCGCCCGCCCGCAGGGTCACTGCTGCCACCGCGACGGGAAGGGTCACTGCTGCCACCGGCACGGGAAGGGTCACTGCTGCCACTGGGACGGGAAGGGTCACCGCTGCCACTGGGATGGGAAGGGTCACCGCTGGCACCGGGATGGGAAGGGTCACCGCTGCCACTGGGATGGGAAGGGTCACCGCTGGCACCGGGATGGGAAGGGTCACCGCTGCCACCAGGACAGGAAGGGTCACCGCTGGCACCAGGACGGGACAGCATCCCACGCCTGGGCAGGCCGCCCCACTCGCCCTCGCCGTGCCCACAGCACTCCCACCCCCACGACGTTCAAGAGCATCCTGGTCCTGCAGGGACCCCTTGCAGCGCGTGATGCATTTTGCAGAGAAATGGAAGCTTCGAGGTTTTTTTCCTACCCCCCCCTACCCCCCCCCCCCGGGATTTGCAGCCCGGCAGTCCCGGCGGGGTGGCGCAGGGCTGTTCCTGCAAGCGGTTTCTCTCCCCGTGGCGCCGCTGGTGGACGTGAAGTGGCTGTCGTGGGGCGGGATGAGGGATGCTCAGCCCCGGGACCTGAGGGGCGTGCGGGGCAGCCGGTACGGGCAGGGCTGGGACATGTCACCCCTTCCCCGGGTGCTCAGGGGGCTCTGCCACCCTCTGGCAGCTAGGAGACTGGGCTCGCTGTGGCCCTGGTGGCCCTTGGCTGTCCCCAGGTGTCGGCAACCTTTGGCACCGGGGGACGGGGACGTTCTGCAACTGCAGGTCCTGGGACCGAGCCCTTTCTGAGCTCCTCAGCCTTCCTCCCAGGGGAGCGCAAGCCCTGCGGGACGGAGAAAAACTTTGGGGTGCAGGGAGCGGGTTTGGGGTGCATGGAGGGTGCTCTGTGTGTGTGTCCCCCCCCGGTGTGTGCCACTCTTTGTGGGGGAGAGGAGGGAGAAGAGCTGGCTTGGGAGACTGAGGTCTGTTAAAAGAGGAAAGCGGCGCCGGTGAATTCCCCGCTGCTACGAGCTGGCTGCAGAGGAGCCGTGCCTGGGTTTTTTAGGCGGTGCAAAGCCGGAATGGTGCTGGGTTTTCCGCAGCGAGGCCCCGCACGTGCTCCCCTTGGAAGAGGCTGGGCACGGCCATGCCCAGCAAGCCAAGGCCAGCGCAACGCTTTGGCGTTGGTCCCCCCTCCGGCGGTGGTCCCGGCCCCTCCGTGGCGGCTCGGGCGCCTCAGTCCCCGGTGGGATGCTCCACGCCGCCGCGCGGGAGCCCACC
>JADKXX010011186.1:0-15236 GCA_017310255.1 Butorides virescens | reverse complement strand
CAGCTCTGCCCCCATGTTCCAGCTCTGCCCCCATGTTCCAGCTCTGCCATGGGGCTCAGGGCCCCAGGTGGGGCAGCTTATGGGTCTGGGGGACCCAGGAGCCCCTGCCCCAGGCTGTTTCCCATCAGAAGACCCCGGCTTTGGAAGTGAGCTCGCTCCAGCTGCTGCAGATCCCCTCCTCTGCCCTCGTGGCTGGGCCTTGGTCTCCCCAAAATTCTGTCTTGTGCCCTCCCAGGAATCCCTGAGACTCGGTGGGGTGCAGGGTCTCTGGGCAGGAGCTGGGGTGGCACTGCTCTGCGGTGGGCGACGTGGCCCCCCGAGGATGCTCCGGCTGCTGCGGCTCCGGCCGCTGCCCTCCTGCCACGTGGCTGAGAGGTGGTGGCCCCCCAGAAAGCGTTTTCACGCTCCCCCAGAAAGCGTTTTCACGTGACGTGGAAGCAGCAGCCGTCTGAGATGTCCAAGGTCCCCCTGAGCCCTTGCATTTCGTCCCAGGTCAGCTGGGGGACTGTCCCTGCCAGGTGAGTTTGCAGCCCCCTCGCTGCTGCGGGGCAACTCGGCAGCTCCGTGCCCCCGAGGCCAGCTTCAGCAGTGGCACCGTGACCCTCCCTCGCCCCCCAGCACCCATCGGGCCAGGGCTGGGACAGCCTTTCACTGCAGGTACTGACCAGGCGTTCTCACCTTGCTCTTCCCTACGTGGGTTTTGGCCACTTCCCAGCCTGCTGCAGGGGTGGAGCCTTCATTTCCTATTTTCCTCATGGCGTGTCCCACGAGGCAGCTCCCTACCATGCTCCATGTGCTGCCACGTGTCCCCTTGCGTGCCTCCTCGAACGTCCCCTACAGAACAGACTGAATGAGACACCAGCCCCCTCCCAGCCGTCCTCCCCGCTCCGCGCAAACCTGCGCCTGTCTCCCTGTGACGTGGGCTGGCAGGGAGACCGGGGTGTAAGGGACCCGTGGATATTACAAGCTCTGCAGGACACGCTGGGGACCATCATCCAGAAACATCCCCATGGGGCTACCGCAGACACGGCAAAATCTGTTATCTGGGAATCAGTTCTGGCAGCGCAAGAGATGGGCAGAGGTGCTGGGGAGCACTGGTGCCAAATTTACCATTTCTGATTAATATCACAGAATCCCAGAATGGCAAGGGTTGGAAGGGACCTCGGGAGACCCCCCATCCCACCCCCCTGCCCAAGCAGGCTCTCCTAGAGCATGTTACACAGGACTTCGTCCAGGCGGGGGTTGAAGATCTCCAGAGAAGGAGACTCCACAGCCCCCCTGGGCAGCCTGGGCCAGGGCTCGGGCACCCTCAGAGTAAAGAAGTTTGTCCTCATGTTCAACTGGAACCTCTTATGTCTCAGTTTGTGCCCATGGCCCCTTGTCCTGGCGCTGAGCACCACTGCAAAGAGTCTGGCTCCGTCCTCCTGACTTCCACCCTTAATATGGGTGCTTGTCGCTGCACGGAGGGGCTTGGGAGGTGGCCACCTTCCAGCGTCCTTCCCTGTCCTCCTCCCTGCTCCCAGAAGAGCCTTTCTTCTTCAAGACTTCACCCCTGCCTTGGGTGAGGGCCCGTGGAAGGAGAGCAGCCAACAGCAAGTCCTCAGGACCAGGGAGAGGGCAGCCCATGGAGGCTGGAAGGACACAACCCTCGCATGCTGCAACGGGGATCCGATGAAGAGGGTGGGTGGAGAGGACACATGTCCTCCTGCCGGGCGGAGAGGGGCATCCCATTGTCCCCGCAGGGGCCAGCTGGCTCTCCGGTGTCCCTTTTCAGGTGTGACACTGTGGAGGGAACAGCGGTGCCACTGCTCTGTCTAGGTCCATTCAGCCTTGAAAAACCGCAAGGGTTACCAGTGGGTGGCATTTCGCCACTGGCATGTGAGGTGGTTTGAAAAACCATGGGGAAGATGGGGAGTGGGTGAAGCCAGGCACCCCCAGACCTCAGGCCTGCCAGCGCTGGCTCTCCTCCAGCCCTGCAGACCTGGGCACACCTAGCAGGAGAGGACCTCTGGGCATAGAGCCCTTCCAGCCCAGAGAGGCAAGTCCCGACCTCACCCATCTCCTGCGTGGCTGTGATGGTAGAGTGGGTTGGTTGGTCCCATCCCGAGATGGGACATGTTTATATGTGGAGGTGGGGACGGTGGTGGTTCCCCTCGTGGTGGATCTGGCTTTGGGATCTAGGGTGCTTGCAGGTCGGCTGGGCAGTGTTCGGGCTCCCCTGGCTCCCCGAGGTGCTCGTGGTGCCTGCCCTGACCCATCTCCACCTTCACCTTGCTGCTCCCTGCCCACCTCATCCCCTGGGGATGTCCATGGGGGGGGGCTGCTGGGCACCGACACCACCCCTACCTCCTATGTCTGTGTCTGAAGACCCAAGAGCTTGTCTGTCCCACTCCGGTGACAAGGAGTGAAAGGTCCCTAGGGTTTCCCAGGGTGACACAGGGAGGTCGCCATGCCTGTTTGGTGTTGTTATAGCCAGCGCCATTCAGCCACCAGGTGCCTACGAGCCACCCCAGGAGGTACACCTGATCTGAGGAGGCACTCGGGGTGGATGTCACCACCCTAGGTCCCCTGCACCACTGCCTTCAAGAGCTGCAGGTAGGGTAAGATCTGTGTGAGTGCTGGGGTAGGAAGGGACGAGCTTTCCCCCGAATCCTTCGAAGAACTTGCAGTCATATTGTCCAGGGTAGAGACCAGATCTTTCCCCAGTCGTTGCCCTGAAACCAGATGTGGCTCTGGTGCCTCTTTCTCTCCTACATGGAGTACATTGCCAACACTACCTTTGGTGGAGGGACTCTCCATTCCTCCTGTTTCCAGGGCTACCACAGCCTTCCACCTGGCCGCTGCTCACGGCTTCATCTTCCTGGGCAGGCCTGGGTTCCCCAGGCAGAGGAGATGTCCTTCTTCCAGCTTCTGCCTCTCCCTGCCCCCCAGGACCAGGGAGGCTGGGTCTTCTCCCTTGTTGCTCCAGTGGCTTAACCTGGGAAGGCCGATCTGGTGTTTCACCGCCTCTGTCCCTGCTCCACCACGGTCGGGTACGTGTGATATGCACTTAAACTCACTAGCTGGTGGTGCCATGGCCACGTGGACTATGAGATGGAGGTGAGTGGTCCAAGACGTCCAGGAACCAACCCTGGACCACCTGGCTTGCAGCATAACTGGGATTCCCTCCGAGGTGGAAGTGTTTGGGATGGGACAGCTCTAGTCTTCAGGATCACATCCCCGTGTCCCATCAAAAGCTGAGGAGGTGCCAAAGGCTCCGGTTCCTCCAGCACCTGCCAGGCTCGTCGTCTAGGCTGACCGCAGAGCTTCTCCCTCTGGGTGTGAGGACAATGTCCCAGCGACCCACGCCGGGCTCCCAGCTGGTTCCCCTGAAGGGGAGGGGGCAGGGGGAGGCTCACTATTGAAAGGAAAGGGGCTTCATTTGGACCAATTATTCTCAAACTGAGGTGGAGGAAGCTGTCATTTCAGCATTTCCTTTTTTTCCCCCTTCCTTTTACATTTGTTGTGCGTGTTTTTTTAACACCCCGGCAATGGCTGAATATCACACAAGTGCCCTGTCAAGAGATATATTCAATAAACACTTGACACCCAAGCTCAGGAATACATGGCCCGTGGCAAACATGAATTATTCAAATGGAAATCAAGATAATTTTGCTTCTAACTCAGAAAAGCAAGACTCTCTCTTTCCTTCCTTATTTTTCCTCTCTTCCTCTCCTCGTTTTCTTCCTGTTCTTCCTTTCTTTCTTTTTCCTTGTCATTTCTTTCTTGTTCTTTCTTTCCCCCTCTTTCTCTCTCTTCATGAATTCCTAAGGAGCTCCCTTGGCTGAGCAAACCAAGGTGAGGACCAGAAGGAATCTCCGCCGGATGGGGAGCCGGTCTGCACGTTTGTCCCCTGTGGCTGCCGTGTCCCTTTGGCTGGGGCTCATGAGCAGTGGGACCCCTGTGGGTGCTGTGGCGGTGCCATCACAGACGTTGGGCATTCCAGCCAGAACCTCACCTCTTTGTCCAACACGACTCGTTTGGGAGGAGCAGGTTGCCACAGCTGGCCTTTGGGTTGCCTTTCCTGCATGCCTGGGCCGTTCCTCTGCTCAAGCGAGTCTCCTGCCAGCGGTGGGAGTTGGCCAGGATGGGGTGGGCTTATGGGGTGTGGGACTCTGGGGTTGCATGGGCAGAGCTGCCTGGGGATCCCTGCTCTGGAAGGGCCTGGGTTGGACTCATGAGACCAGGGATTAGCAGTAGGCTGAAGAGCTGTAAGAATGTAGAAGAACGGGGCCACAAAGCAGAAACGGTAGCGATGGCCAAGGCTGGAGGAAAGGAAGGCACCTCTGTTCTGACCTCTACTCAGTGTCTCCCTTCCTCTTCCTCTCTCCTTCCTTAGATGTGTGCTCTCGAGCTGGTCAGCACCAGGTGGTACCAAAGGCATTGGCTCAAGGCAACTCTTCCCCAGCCTGGGGCGGAAGGGGACACTGAATCATAGAATCGTTCAGGTTGGAAAGGACCTTGAAGATCATCGAGTGCCACTGAAGCCCTGTTGTGTGCTGAGGAGAGCCAGGGGCAACTCTTAGGACGGCTTTAGAAATGGGACGCCTTGACCAAGGTCATGGGCAGCAGCGGGGGCATTGTCCCGCTTCCTCCCACCACCTGGAAGGTCTCTCCCCAGTTGTTTGTGGTTCGTGGGCTTCTCTTCCACAGCCTGATCAAGCTTTGGCCTCTCCGCTAATGACCTGGTGCCTGCTCAGATGTGGGCTGAGATTCTCTGCTGAATCACGGCACAGGAAAGAACGTCGAGGGTTTGCCTCTGCGCAGGAACACGCTGGCCTTTGACAACGTGCTTTGGCTTTCAGAGGAACGCAACAGCTTGAGCCCTCCAGGCACACGAGGGGCTGCTCAGAACGGCGCCTCTGGGCTACGCAGGCTTGGAGACGTGCAAGCACACATTGCGATGCTGTTCCCATCCGTACCTGCTGTCCTTTAGGAGCCACGGGGCTGCAGGGTGAGTCGGAGGAGAAGCAATCCCACCAGCAGCCCACGGGGGTCCCAGCTGCCAGATCCAATGGTCTGAAGCTGCGCCAGGGCAGGTTTAGGTTGGACATCAGGAAAAATTTCTTCACAGAAAGGGCTGTCAGGCTCTGGAAGGGGCTGCCCAGGGAGGTGGTCGAGTCCCCATCCCTGGAGGGATTTAAAAGAAGGATGGATGAGGTGCTGAGGGACAGGGTTTAGTGGTGGGATGGCAGGGGTAGGGAAATGGTTGGGCTTGATGATCTTAAAGGGCTTTTCCAACCCAAACGATTCTATGATTCTACGATTCTATGATTCTTGGCAGACCCTGGTAGTAGGTAGAACGGTGAAGGTGCTTTCATGAGCAGCTTCCATGGCTGCTCTCACCTGGTCAGCGCTGTTAACTATTTTATGGCTCCTCTTCCTCCCTTTCCTGGTAACATCTCCCCTGGGCAGGAGTAGGCTCCGGCCGGCTCCGTCCTTCCTTCCTCTCCCTTTCTCCAACCCTGCTGGTGATGCTGGAGTTTCCCCCGCTCCTGGTGAATGGTCGTGGTTATTCGTGAGGTTGGGACTGGCTGTCAGCCAATCACAGCCCAGCAGTGGGGATCTAATAGCCCCGGCGCCAGCCATTTAAGAGGAAGGAGAATATAGGTCATCAGTGACATCATCTCTCGGAATGGTTGGGGGGGGGGGGGGGGGGGTGTTGAGAGGAGAGGGGGAAGCAATCGTTTAAATTTGGAGAGGAGCTAACTGGAAATTTGGGCCATCAGGAGAATAATGGGCCGAGAGGAAGAGCTGGGGATATTAATAGAGCTGGTTTCTGTAAGAGCTGGAGCGAGCAGCAAGGGATGGAGAACCACAGAGAGCCTCCGCGCCGGCGGGGGCCGTGTGCCGGAGCAGCCTGGGAGTCCCCAGGGGCCCGGGAGCATCAGCCTGGGCTCCTGCGTGGCCGCGCCGTGCAAAACCTCCCTCTGCATCCCGGGAGCCCGGCGGGTCTCTCCTCTTGCTCCTCACCCGGTGGGCTTCCATCCCCCCCTGACCGGTTGCCCCAGCCTCCCAGCCACAGCAACCACCACCCTGAGAAACCCCCTGAGAAGCCCCGGTGGCTCCACGGGGACCAGTGTGGAGCTTGGTGTGGGTCCACATGGACCGGTGCGGAGCTTGGTGTGGGTCCCACTTGCTCCTCTCTGCCCGGTGGCTGGTGCCACCTCAGCCCGGTTCCCATCATCCCCAGCCCCGGGTGCTAAATCGAGCGGGTCCAATGCTCCTGAGCAAGTTTCGGTGGCATTTATGGGTTAATGTTGGTGACAGCCTCTCCCTGCTCACCCAGGGCATCTCCATCCTCAGGGACCTTCAAGCCCTGAGCAACTGGCCCTGCTTCAGACAGGGTGTTGGGCTGGAGACCTCCATGCACCCCTTCCAAACCTGGGACTCTGTACCCCTGCAGAGGACCCGCAGACACCACCCCTCCCGGGACACATCTTGGACATCCCTTTCCAGGGGGTGACACAGCCCCACCTTGCCCCCCCTCCCTCGCTGGACAGCCCCCCAAGCGGTGCCTCTCGGAGCAGGGCGGTGGGGCCGGCTGTGCCGGGGGGGTTGGGACCAGCCCTCCCGGGTGCCAAAACTCTCTTGGCAGCATCTTACACTGTGGGGGCAGTCCCTGGTGATGGTTCAACCTGACCCAACTGGTGCCCTGCCACAGCAGCCCGGGGGTGCACCCGCCGCGTAGTGCGAGTCCCAGAAAGCAGCCTGCACGAGGTCAAGGGTGTCCAGCAGTGGGGGCACCGGCTGTCCCACACTTTTCCACCTCTGGACCAAACACCTTTCATGGGTACATGTGATGCTCTTCGCTCCTACCAAGCTGTGACAGGACAGGGGGTGATGGTTTTAAACTAAAACAGGGGAGGTTTAGACTGGATCTAAGGAAGAAATTCTTTACAATGAGGGTGGTAAAACACTGGAACAGGTTGCCCAGAGAGGGGGTGGAGGCCCCATCCCTGGGACCATTCCAGGCCAGGTTGGACGGGGCTGTGAGCAACCTGATGTGGTTCAAGGTGTCCCTGCTCCTGCAGGGGGGTTGGGCTGGGGGACCTCTGGGGGTCCCTTCCCACCCAAAACATTCTATGATTCCATGATTCTATGATTTTGTGATTCTATGATTCCATGATTCTATGATTCTATGATTCCATGATTCCATGGTTCTATGATTCTGTGACTATGATTCTAGGATTCCATGATTCCACGATTCTATGACTCTATAATTCTATGATTCCATGATTCCATGATTCTATTTATTCTGTGACTCTATGATTCTGTGATTCTAGAAGCTCTTGCTGTGCCCGATCTGTGGCCACCTCGATCAATCCCCCACCGCCTGCGGGTCTCCCTCTTGCCGCGGGGCTTTGCCGTGCCGTGGTGGCACTGCCATGGAGGAGAGCAGGGGAGGGAGCGGGGCAGGGCTGCCGGCTGGGAGAGGTGCAGGACATGAATATGCATGACGAGGGGAGGGAGAAAGGATGGGAGAGTTCCCCTTGTTAAATATTTACCATCCCAAGCGGGGATGTGACATTCCCTACCCTCTAGGAATTCCTAGGATGGGCAAGGTTGACCAGACAGGAACGGGGGCTTTCTCCCAGCCTTATCTGAGCAGCAGAACCTCGTCCCTCCACAGGGTGTTTGAGGTCTTGGGGGCAGCACTGTCCCTGGCAAGGTCTGACCTTTCCGGTGGCACGGAGGTGGTTAACCCTTTGCTTGCCAAGGGGCTGGTGGTGCTGGGGTGGGCTTGGACAGGCTCCAGCAGAGCTGGCCAAAGCGGGGACCTGGTGTTCCCTCCCAGCTGGGAGAGGAAGGAGAGAAGCACTTTATTCCTCGTGGAAGAAAGTCCAGCGGGGCAGATTTTTTGAATTCACCTTTCCCTCCTCCTTTTGCAACCAAACAGCTATGGCAGCCACTGCGGAGTGGCTTCTGGGAGCTCCTTCTTCTTCGGCTGAAGGAGAAGGTCAACCACCTCTTTCCTTTCCTTCGTTGGCATCCCCCGGTGACCACCAGGCTCCGTGTACCAATGCTGCCTTTTGCTCCCGTGCCTGGGCAGAGCCGGCGTTACAGCCATGGTGTGTGAATCCCTTTTGGTGTGTGCACAAGCAAAGCACTACGAGAGTATTTTGGTTTGTTTTTTTTTAGGAAAGCAATGCTACCTGCAGTATTCTTTGTTCATCTCAGTTATTGTGGGCTTCGATTGCTCCTTGTTGACCTCGATGTAGTTGACCGTGCTGACAGCGAGCTCCCGATGAGCAGTGCCGAATTCCCCAAAAACCGCGGTGGCGAGGGCAGTCCAGTTGGCAGACTCGGGACATGCCCAGGAATGCTTCTGTCGGTGGCGTGCCTTGGTAGAGGGGCACCAGGGCACCCCCTCACCTGCGATGTCCAGGTCAGAGTGGCCAGGAGAAGCTTCCCAAGCTGCACAGAGATGCTCGTTTGCCTCTTTGCTCCTTGAGGAGTCTCCCTGGTCCCCACCCGGGGCTCGGCTCGGCATTGGCATCTACTCCCGGTGGCTGCAGCTCTTTTTGCCAGCTCCCAATTTCCTGATGTTTCGTGGAGGCAACGCCTGGAGGCTCTCGCTGCTGTTCCTCAGCGGTAAAGCCAGGAAGGGGGCCAGGGCTTGGAGGTCCTGGCTGGCAGGCCGGGCTGCTGAGCTGCTTTCCCACCCTAATTCTGGGAGGGAATTGCTTAGGAAACAGAAGGGGGATGGTATCCCCATCCCGTTTGCTCTCCGGCAGCCGAGGTTTGAGCCAAGGCAGGACCTGGAGGGCACCTTTGCATGGCCCCGTGATGTGATCCAGGGCAGGGAGCTGCCGGGGAGGGACGGGGTGGGGGGGCAACACCTCCAAGCCACGGGCGCAGCCTTGGCAACAGCAAAAAACTGCTTTTCCCACTGGGCGGCGGAGGAAAAAGCTCACTCTGCGGCACGGAAAGCAAAACTTGGGTTGCTGATGCCAAATGAAGCTGCTGGGACAAGGGGAAGAGCCCCCCGTTTTCCAGCGGAGAGCGCACGTTCCCACCGAGTGTCCCCCAAAAAAGGGGCCCGAAGGGTGCCCTTGGCAGGCTGGGCGGGCTTGGAGCTCAGCACCGGTTACGCGAGGGCGCGGGCTCAGGTCCTGCCGGGCTGCAGACACATTTGATCCAGCGCGAGGGCTGCCGGAGCGATCAGCCCAAGTTCCTTACTTCGCTCAGGCAGCCCATCAAATATTTAACGGGCTGCCATAGGCAATTACATTAGAGGAGATAGTTAAACACCCCCTACCCTAGGGCACCCCCCTGCAATGTAAATCAAACAAATTGGACTCTTTTCACAATTGACACACACGATTTTACTTACTGTAAATAATTTAGTATTAAAAAGTCGAGCTACACTTTGCCCCATCTGGGTTTTCTTTTCTCTTGCTCGCTCTCCGGCTCCGCGGAGCTGAGCGGCGCGGACTCCGGGCTCCTAATGCGATAGATGGAGTGGAGGAATTTTGCTGCCTGGGTGAGCTGTTAAAAGATTCCCATTTCCTAATGGAAGAAACCACACTCAGGAAACTTGTGACGCTGCCCATTTAGAACGGCCAGAGCCGTTCCCTGCCAGCTAAACCGGGGGTGGGAAAAATCCCTCCCTCCGGAAGGAGTTCAGTCCATTGCTGGTTGGCATCTCCTGGGGTCGTAGCAATCTCCCATAAAAGTTGGCTGAATGGTTGCACTTTTTAATTAAAAGCTATCTTTCATGATGAGGCTCAGCGGGGTTTTAATAAGGATTTTTCCAAGCTGGCTGGCAGCACTGGCCAGCACGGGGAGCCTTTCCCTCACACCTAAAGTGCCAGACCTGGGCACTAAAGTCTGCTGTGCTCTTCAGGCCGAGGAAGAGCTCTCCTCATCATCAGGAGCTATTTCTGTATTCCCCTCCCAGCCTCCCGAAACCCAGGCATTTCGAAAGCACGATATTCTGAACCACGACTCAGTGGCTTTTTCTAGAGCCAGCCCCGACTTTGGGCTCCCTCGAGTCTCCCGCAACGCCGCTGCTCGCCTCCGAGCCACCGCCGGGGAATGGCTTCGGCGCGTCGCCGCCGCGGGGCTGATCTCACACTGAGCTGGAATCAGCGCCCGTGCCCTGCGCGGGAGAAATCTTCTCCTGAACACCACCAGCCTCCCGCAGAAGCGAGATGACTTAGAGAGTTCAGCTAAAAAGCACTGGGGGCTCAGTTTTTTCCCATTCCTGCGCTCAAGCGGGCGATTTAAACCATCGCCCGGTCACAGCGCCCGGCCCTCTGGCAGGTAGAGCCGCTTACACATTTTCTGACAAACCCGATCTTCGTCAGAAAAACGCCAGTTCCGATGAGATCGAAGCATTTAATCCCCAAACATCTTAATTTTGATGGATGGGTCCTCCCCAGGGTTCCCACAGATGGCGGCGGGCTCGGTCGGAGCTGCCAAGCGGCCGAGAGGGGCTGAGATGTGCTAAGGGGAGCCGTGGCCCTGGGACAGCGAGGATGGGGGGGTGCAGGGTCCCCTTACCTGTCACGCCGACCAAATGGGGGGGGACACCCTCCATGCACTCATCTCCTGAGCTCTACGTCACCCCACGCGACAGTATTCCAGGAGCAGTCCCGACAGTCAGCCCATGCAGGTGGGTGGCCATCTCCTGATGTCTCTACCCACGCTTTGGGGTGACACCCAGCCTCGGCGGCCCACCAGCATCCTCACCAGTATGGGACCACTGCTGGAAAACCTGGCACGGCTGAGCCAGGGATGGTCGAGCCAGACCCCGCCGACGAGCCCAGCCTGGCCACCAGCACCGGGGGACAGGAGCCATTTCCAGGTGACACGGCTGCCTGCTCGGGAAGGGCCCCCAGGCTCCATCCTTCTGCAGAAAGCCGTGTCCCTTTTCCACCGGATCCTCTCCCGGAGGCCTGGCAAGCCGTGTCCCCTCCGCTCTGCCTTAGCCTTGTGCTGGGAGCTGTTAATCGCTGCCAGCGGGTTTAATTGGTAGCTCGAACACACAGACCCCATTAAAGCCCACGAGGGTGCCAAAGGCTCTCATTCAGGCACAAATGAAGGAGCAATCAAACCCACTTAGGTAATAAAAACAGCTGGAGTCTGGAGGCAACTGCCTGAGGCACCAAACCACATGGCAGGCAGGACGAGATCGCTGGAAAGTCTGCGCCGAGGAGGTGCCCTTTGATAGCGGACGCAGGGATTCGGCGGAGAGCTGCAAGGTTTTACCCGTTAGAGACACGAAGGCAGGCGGGGAAACCGTGGGTCCTCTGCACAAAGCCTCGGAGAGCCCGAGCTTCCTGAACACAGCCCTTGCTGGAGTCTCCAAGATCACTTCCCTCTGGGAACGAGGAACGAGAGCATCTGATGGACCAGCTGTAGATGTCACGGTACCCAAATATATGCCTGGCCCCTCCTTTCGCTAGTTTTTCAGCAGATATCCACAACATCTGGCCATCACAGGGAGCAATGATAATGCGGGGAGCTTCCTGGCGTTTCTGCGTTATCTCAGAAAAATCCCAGATTCCCAAAGTCACCAACTGGGCCAGAGTGCCAGCTTTTGGCCTGCAAGCCTGGTTCCCCCCTCCCGAAGGAGTTTGTTTTCCAAGGAATCATTTCATGAGGCTCTTTATTCAGTGGTTTTCTTTGGTCTTAATAGGAGAGACCCTGACTCTCTTCTCTTCTACCCTGGTTCTGGTGAAATACCCCCTGCTTCACAGGAGTTACCGGTGCGGGTGGGCAAGGGAGGGGGGGCCTGGACTTGGGCATTCGTGGAGTGGCCAGGGAGGGAATCTCGAGCACGCATGAAGAGCCTACAGGGAGCGTTGCGGAGCGGCCCCACCTTACCCAAGAAAGCCGTAGCTGAGCATCGGCGACCACCTGAAAGCTTGGCCCATGCCTTGCAAAGGCACATCGTGGCGATGCAGCAGTGCAAAGGGTGAAGAAGCAGCGAGGGCGGGTCAGATGCTCCTTACCATCGCTGCTGCAGAAACTTCCCTCCTATCTGGGGCTTCACTGAGGTTTTGCACATCCCAGATGCCTTTTCTGGTTTTCCCAAGCCCTGACAACTCCTGTACAAGAGGTGATGGTTTTAAACTGAAGCAGGGCAGGGTTAGACTGGATCTAAGGAAGAAATTCTTTCCAGTGAGGGTGGTGAAACCCTGGCAGGGGTTGCCCAGAGAGGGGGTGGAGGCCCCATCCCTGGGACCATTCCAGGCCAGGTTGGACGGGGCTGTGAGCAACCTGATGTGGTTCAAGGTGTCCCTGCTCCTGCGGGGGGGTTGGGCTGGGTGACCTCTGGGGGTCCCTTCCCACCCAAAACATTCCATGATTCTATGATTCTATGATTCTATGATTCTGTGATTCCATGATTCTATGATTCTATGATTCTGTGATTCTATGATTCTGTGATTTTATGATTCTATGGTTCTATGAGTCTATGATTTTGTGATTCTATGATTCCATGATTCTATGATTCTATGATTCCGTGTTCTATGATTCCATGATTCTATGATTCAGTGATTCTATGATTCCATGATTCTATGATTCCGTGATTCTATGATTCCGTGATTCTATGATTCCATGATTCTATGATTCCGTGATTCTATGATATACCCAGAGGCTTGGGGACACTTGATGGGGAGGGCACCTGCTCTCCTCCCTGATGGGGCCAGCCCACAGATCCATGCAGTAGCCGGTATCCACGGAACAGAGCTGGGAGGGGGGGTCCTGCCGTCACCGCCATGCCCCACCGTGCCCCTACCTGTGCGTGGACGTCTGCCTGCGTCCCGGTGTCAGCGGTACTGCGTGCGGAGTGCGGCTGGGGCTCCTGCCCTGCCTACCTCCTGCCCAAAAAGTTCATTGCCGAGCTAAAATGCAGGGCAGGGTGCTCGGGGGGTGACGAGGAGGGGCCCGACGGGCGCAGGCTGGGCTCTTTGGAAAAGAGGTCTGCGAAACGCCGGCACGCGGGGCAATGAAGGGAGGGGATGAAAGGGAGGGAGGGGATGAAAGGGAGGGAATGCCGTTTACTTCATCTGCCGCTTATCCAATTTTCCTAGATGAACACCCAAGACCCAAGGCTGGCGGAGTCTTTGGGCTGGCCTGGGACAGCGGTGCTGCTGCTCCAGCCACCGTTTCAGTGCTCGCCAGGGTGGAAAATGAGATCCGAAATGGCTTCGTGCGCTGGAAAAGGCGTTCCCGTGCTTCCCGCTGAGCTCGCTAGCCTCGTGCTGTCCTCGGGGTCCAAGTTCGTCTAGGTCCTTCCTGGAGGTGTGGAACAGTGGGTGCTGAGCTCCTCCAGGAGGTGGCTCTCACCCGGTTTCCCCCTGCTCCAGCTGACTCCAAGTGATGGGCAGAAGCGGAGCGTGCCCTGGTCTGGTCCCCGGGTCCCCAACCTCCTGGGCACGTCCTGGGGCAGAGGCAGCTCCTCCCAGCAAAAGGCAGCTTGGGACAAGGTTTGCTTCCTCCGGGAGAGCTCGGTCCAGGGCTAGGAACCAAACTGCTCTCCCCGACCTCCCGAGCTGCTGAAATGCCAGGAGCGAGGGGGAAGGACATAGAGGGGTCCCCAAGAAGACCCCGGGGGACGAAATGATGAGGGACCCTGACCAAAGCTCCCGGCTGTCCTGAGGGACAGGGGTGGTCAGCTGGAGGGGAGAGAAGTGCTGCAGAGCCCCCAGGGGGGACAATTCCCCTGGGCCGTAATTCTGCCCGAGCCTCCCTTGCACGGCAAGCTCGCGGCAAATGAACCCCCCCGCGGCCGCGCTGCGCTGCCCATCACCCGATGCTGCAATCTCTCCGCAAGCAGCGGCGGGGAGACCGTGACTCAGAGAGCGGCGCTGGCAGAAAGCAGGAAGGGAAGAGGCTTCAGAGCTCCTGCCTGCTCCTGCCTGCTCCTGCCTGGCTGCGGGCAGAGCCCCAGCGCGTTGGCAGGCCACCCCGCCGGGCCCGCTGGCCCCTGGCCCCCGTGGGATGCTTTGGTGGGCAGGAAGGTCTGCCGGGGCCGTGGTGCCGAGGGAAGCCCCCGCTGAGCCTCTCCCGTGTCCCGGGCTGCCGGGGACGGGGGCTTTCCCGGCAGCACCATAGTGCCGTTGCGGTTCTTCCCCCGAGCAGGCTGCTCCAGAGTCAGGATCAGGCCCCTGTGGCCCCCCCTCCACCCGATGTGCCCGGCGGTGGCAGGCGCTTCCAGAGCCTCCTGCCGCTGGATCTTGGCCTTTCCCCGTGCACGTCCAGAGCCAAGGAACCATCTTTTGGGGGACGCTTCAGCCCCTGGGGTCAGGCTGCGATGAGGTCAGGATTTTCCTTTCCTCGTGACGCTCGTTGAGCCCGTCTGATCCCAGCGGCCGGCGGGGTCCCCGTGCGAGGGGACGCCTCGGAGGATGCCGTGGGCTCTGTAGGGAAGAGGGTGAGTGGGAGAGGGGCCAGGAAGACCAGTCCTAACCCTGACACCTAAAACACCCATGCCGTGTGAAACCGTCCTTACACGCATTGCTGGGGCTGGATTTTCCGGGCGGGATAAACGCACGCTGTCCCCCTGGGGAGGCCCTGAGCATGACCGTGGCCGCTGTCCCCCTCTCCAGTGGGCGTGGGGATCCCCCTCCATCGTCACCCTGCTCCATGCTGACGGTGCTGCTGCCCCTGACGCTTCCCACCAGCCTTTCAGCAGGGCTGGGAGCAGCCGGGCGGCTGCGAAGCCCCCACCCCGATCCAGCAGGGATCACCAAGCTTCACACTTCTTTTTGCAGTGATGGGATCCGGCCCTGGCGGCAGGCGGGGAGGGGAGGGAGGGGAAGGGCCCGGGCAGCGTGGAAATTGGTGTGGTGGGGAGGTGCGGTGGGAGAAGGGCCGACAGGCAGAGAGGGGTGGCGGTGGGCTGGAGAGGGGGGGGCTGGAGAGGCTGCAGACAGACAGACGGACAGACAGATAGACGGACAGACCGCCGTGGAGCCCGTGGGATGCCGTGCTGGCGGGAGGATCCGGGTAATTCAGCCCAGGTAGCTTCATCGAGGGCAAAAATAAAGTTGGTGAAACTCTTCCTCGTTGGTCGTTCTGGTGGGGTTTAACCCCAGGTTCCTCTTCCCTTCAGAAAGTGGGGAGGGGGCGGTGGGAAGGGTCCCGTTCCCCGCCCCTCCCCGGGCTGGGAGCTGCTCCCCGGTGGAGCCGGCCCGGGGCTGCGGGTTGGGGGGGGCAGTGCGGGGGGGGGGGGGGGGGGG
>JADKXX010011184.1:0-33475 GCA_017310255.1 Butorides virescens | reverse complement strand
CTTCACCTGCGCGGGCGGGCAGAGCCCTGCCTACACCCTGGGGCCGGGGACCCGACCCCCCCCCCGGCCCCCCGGCCCCCCCCGGACCCCCTGGCCCCCCGGCTCCCTTCCTGGGCGCTTGGCAAACCCCATCCCCGCCTTTGTTCTTTCGCTCCGTTCCTGTTTTTTCCATGAAGAGAAAAGCGCATTTTCATAAATAGACCTTGGCCAAGTGCTGGCGATGAAATTTTAATGAAGGCTGGATGCTGAGTGCAGCCCGGGGGGGCCTTGGAGAATCAGCTCCGCGCAGCATTAGCAGGGCCCGCCCCCCCCGCCCGGCCCGCAGCCCCCCCCCCCCGCCCCCCCGCCGCCCCCTCCCCAGAGCCGGGAGCCCGAGCCCTGCCGGGTGCGGGGCCCCGGGGCCGCTGCTCCGGACCGGGGTGGGTGCCCGGGACCGGCGGCTCGCAGGTGCCGCTCTGCCCCCCGCTCTTAAAACTTTGCGAAGGCGAGCGATGCAATATTTATCACCCGCGATCATAAAAAGGCGAGTCGGTATTTCCCAGGCACAAATGCAAAGCGCTTAGGCTCGGCTCGGGAGCTGGAGCGGGGCTGGGCCGCCCGGGGCTCCCCCGCGGGTGGGGAGCAAAGCCCCGGCCCCCGGACGGCGCTGCCGGCCGCCAGGTAAGGGGGGGTCCGGCCGGGGACTGGAGCAAAAGATGGGGCAGCCCCGGACTACGAGCAGCGGGAGCCGTGGCCAGCGGCTCCGGTGGCTGGGAAGGGCGGGCAGCGGCTCCGGGAGCGGTGATGAGGCCTGGAGAACTTATCACACATGGGGGACCGGGCAGGAGGCGGCCTGGGGATTAATCCTGCTCCTGCTCCTGCTCCTACAGCACCCGCTGTGCCCAGGCTGGGCTGGGTGGGAGGATCTGGGGTGCACAGAGGGGGACACACACGGTCTGGGAGGAGGTGGAGAAGGGCCCCTTTTGCATCCCACCCCCCCGCTCCTGAACGGCCACCTCCTGGGCACTGGTTGGGGAAAAGCTGCTGGTCCTTCCCAGCAGAAGGTCTGGGAGCCAGGAGAGCCCAGGGACAGGTCCCAGCCCTGGTCCAGCAGAGCCTGGGGACAGGTCCCAGCCCTGGTCTGGTGTCTCGGTTTCTGCCTGGCTCCTGCTGCTGCTCGCCGAGGTGCCAGAGCTGGGGAAACGCTGGTGGGCAGGGGCGGTGGGCAGGGGTGGTGGGAAGGGGTGGTGGGAAGGGCTGGTGGGCAGGGGTGGTGGGCAGGGGTGGTGAGGGAGCCCATCCCCAAGGCTTCAGGGCTTCCCGCTGTCCCTCTTCTGGGGCACTTGTGGGTCACACCCTGAGCACTCAGGGCCAGGCGAGGAACCCAACCCCCCCGAATTCAGCCTCTCTGCGGAGCACTGTGCCCCGGGTGAGGCTGGGGGAAAGCCCAGCAGAAGAGGAGGGGGCAGAGCTTCGGAAGAAGGAAAAGGCACCCACAGAGGTGTCACGGGCACACGCATGCTCCCCGTTCCTGGAGTGCAAAGGACACCCCCCAACCATGACCCTCGAGCCAAAATGGCATTAAACGAAAATTGATTGGATTGGACACTCAGCTCTCACCGGTTTTATTTTTTATTTTTCATTTGAGGTTTGATATATGAGCTAGCCTTCGGATTTATCCAACCTGTCACTTTGGCAGCAGGTCCACCTCTAAGGGTTCCTGCTCACCAGCACTGACGCTGGCCCGGAGCTCAAAGAGAAGGTGACAGCCACCCTAGAGGACTTGGCTCCTAACGCACGCCCAGGCTGGTGGAATGGATGGGGATGGGGGGGCCAGGTCCCCCCCTTCCCCCAGCACTCGGTCCAGGAAATGATCCATCCCAGGAACCCAAAAGCATCACGCACAGCCAGCTCAGCAGGGTCTGAGCCGTGACACAGATGCATTTGGGGTCTTCAAAGCAGGGGTGCAGGGGTGAGCGCAGCCCTCCAGGCCCCAGTTATGGTTGGCGGAGAGGAACCAAGGAGTCCACAGCGCAGTTGATCTCCTTCTAACATCGACTTCTGAAGTGTGTGTGTGGGGTGAACGGTGCTCTAGGGCATCTTACCCCCTTTAAAGATCGTAAAGGTACTGAATGGTCAGCTCGGGTGGAGACGTCTATAAATGGGGACATGGCAGCTTAGCAGAGATGAGTCCCACCCCTGCTGCTGCAAAGCTGCCCACCAGTTCTGGAGCTCTCAGCCAGCGCTGCTTGGAGCTCTGCCCAGCGAGCCCTGGGAGCTGGTGCGTGACCCTGTAGCAAGCATCTCTCTTGCAGCACAGCGCTTACTTCCAAGCTGTTTAGCTCCATGCCACACTCTTTTTTTTTATTTATTTTTTTTCCCCCCTCTGCTATAAAAGCCAAGACCCTCCAAGAATTTGAGCATCTAAGCCCCTTGAGCATACAGGTAAATGATCCAGGCCATGGGTCCATGCCACCACCCACCAAAGTGTGCGGGAACGTGTTTAAAGTTACCCCTGCTCTGCTGAACTTGAACCTGGCAACTCCAGGCAAGGGCAGATGTGTTTGAAGAAATCTTGGGGCAAGCACTGTCCCTCCCCTGTGTCTTAGAGTAATGGGGACGGAGCATGGCTGTAAAGCTGCACCAGATCCCTTCTCACCCCACTTTATTTCACAGGCACGGGGGGGCCGACTGCGGTGCCAGCGAACGGTGCCGGAACAGCTCCTGCGGCAGCACCCAGTCCCACGGCCCAGGGGCTGGTGTCCCTGCGGGGAAGGGAAGGAGGGTGAGGAAGGCTGTTGGTAGCTGGGCTGCCTGGGGACCAGCGGTGGGTCCCACCTCTCCATCCGTGGAACTCGTAGCCCTGGCCCTCATGCAGAGCTCTGAAGGATGGGGGGAAGCTGCAAGGTGGCCACCACTGCCACCACCCGCCCCCCGTGACAGCACGAGGGGCCGCCTGGCCCCACGGGGGCCATTCCGGACTGACACGCGTGTCGTGTCGCGTCGCTGCAAGCGGCCCGTAAGGCGGAGGAGGGGTGCGGAGCCCCCTCGTTTGAATACTGCCAGCACGTCGCAGCTTTGCACTCGGCTTTGGGTCTGGAGGAGAGAAAATGCTCCGTGTTCTTGAAAAGATTCCTGCCTTTGAAAGCCGTACAGGTAAAGGGTGCCCCTGCTGACGGGCTCTCTTCCATTATTCTATGTGTTTTAGTGCGGTGCAGAGCAGATGTATTTTTAAAGAGGCTGGTGCTTGAAGTAGGCTCTGTTCCACTACAGGGGAAAAAGGAGTAAAGCAGTAATTACAGGCTTCAGAGGTGCCCGAGCAGGGAGGAGGACAGGCGGGCTTGAGGGGGAGCCCAGGAGGAAGGCCAGCAATTACCTGTCTTTGGGCAGGGTTTGGGAAAGGGAGCAGGGGATTGCATGGGGCAGCCCCCCCGGCTGGGGGCGGGGGCAGCAGGCACAGTTACCCCCTCCCCGGCCGAGCAGTCGCTCTTCACAAGGAACAACTCCTCGGCCGGGCCGTAGGTTTCCTATCCGTGCTCTTTGCTCTCCGCTACCAAACCCTTCCCCCAGATTGGGGGAGCTGCTGGGGATGCTGTCTGAGCAGGGGGAGCAGGATCAGGTCCCAGCGGATGCTCCCAGCGGAGCTCAGCTGCCCCAGGTCTTTCTGTGGTGTCGGATCAGGCCAGGGCATCGTGGCAGGAGCAAGGTAATGAGGGGGGGGTCGGGCTCTGCCCCCAGGGAAGGGGCGATGGGACGAGGGGCAACGGCCTCAAGTTGTGCCAGGGCAGGGTGAGGTTGGGCATGGGGAACAATTCCTTCCCCAAAGGGCTGTCAGGAGCTGGAAGGGGCTGCCCAGGGTAGGGGGCGAGTCCCCACCCCTGGGGGGATTTAACAGCCGGGCTGGGGCGGTGCTGAGGGCCAGGGTTTGGGGGTGGGATGGCAGGGGTAGGGGAAGGATTGGGCTGGGGGAGCTTCAAGGGCTTTGACAACCCAAACGATTCTGTGATTCCCTGATTCTAAGCTGGTGACTGCTCTGAGCAGAAGAGGGAACGTCTTGGTGGGCAGAGGAGCGGCATGGGGAGAGCCTGGGGAGAGCTCACGGGGTGGGGGAAAGCTGAGGATGGACGGGCTGGGCTGTGTCACCGCAGCCAGAGGTAGCCAGTGGCCAACCCCTCAAATGTGGGCAAACACTCACGGACCTCAGCTTTTGGTCACCTGGGTACGGCATTCCGTGTGGCAGAGACGGGGCCACTTTCACCCAGTCTGCTCAGAAGAGGGTGGGAGCTCCAGCAAGCAATGGAGAAAGGTGGTTGATGCTCACCCTTGAGAGATCTCCCAGTTTGCATTTCTGAGGACCAAATCCTGAGGTTCCTCCTCTCCCTACCAGAATCAGAGGTTGGGGTGCTCAACCTGCCTGCAGGATGGGCAGCTTTGATGTCCCACTCTGGTGGGCAAAAGCAGAGCTCCCTGCTCCACACGCTCACCCCCGTGACAATCAGGGATCCTAATGCAGCTGCAAGTTGGTTGGTGGGGTTTTTCGTTTGGTTTTGTGGTTGTTGTTTTTTTAAATTTGTGTTTAAGAAATGCTTCCAGAAACTTAATTGGGTGCTTTTCCCATGCAAAGCCCAAGGTCTCGATCCCACCAGCCCTCACCTACAGGATCAGCCCTCTGCTTACCTGCAGCCCTACCGAAGCCCTGCAGGAACAGTCCCTGGGTTTGAGCCCTAAGCTCTAAGGAAGGGCTGTGGGATTTCGCTTTGGGTGGATCAGAGAGTAGGGAAGCTCCCAGGGGATTTCAGAAACTTTGGGATCCCGGAGATAGAGAGATCAGAGATAAAAATCTGTATTTCATCGGCAGCATCTCACCAGCATTTCCAGCAGCTATCGGGAGCTCTCCGAGCAATCTGAACGTGCCACCTAAGAAGGATGTTTTATTTACACCAGGCAAAGAAGGCATTTGTTTTGCAGAAGAAAAAAACCAAAAGCCTGTGTGTTTGTACAAACTCCTGCTCCCCTGTTCTGTGACCGCCCGACTGCTCCCTGCGGATGGCAGGGAGTTGATTTTGCCGAGCGTCCCTCCGGCGATGCGCACCCTTGTCTCCAGCTCGTCAGCAGAATCTTTGCCTCGGTCCCCCCCCGCCCCGGGGAAGCGCTTCCCAGCCTGTCTGCACGTTACCACTGGCCGAAGAGCGGAGCAAAGCCACGTCTGTCCCTTCCCTAAACCAGAGCACCCCGCTCATGGGGGAAGCGCCTCTTGGCCTTGCAGTACGATGGGGGGGGACCCGCCACGCGCGTTTGTCTGTGCAGGACCTTGCGGGCTGGCCAGACTGTGAGCTGGTTCCTGACACCAGGATTCACATTCAGGGCAGGTTTTTTCCTGCTCTTTATCAATATTTGCCCCAGGTACCTTGGGGCCCCGAGCGAGGTCGGCATTCAGGATCCTCGGGTTAGGAATGACAGGCTCATCGCCCCGTTTTTAGCACTAAAGTGGGAAGGTGGGGCTGGGTCAGGATCCCACTGGTGGCAGTGGAAGCTCAGGGCAGGAGCTTTCACACAGTCACCAAAACCAGTCAGCATAATTTTGGAGGCCCCTTTCCTCTCTCCAGGTCACATCACAAGTGAATCTGTTCGCTGTCATTACCCTTCTTTTGACTTACATTCTCCCCCCTCCATCGTCACCCTCCCACCCCTCCATCGTCTCTGCTGCTCTTCTCTCCGCCCTCTTGCCCATGTGGGATGCTCAGCCCTGGCCATCTGCCCTCTCGCATGTGGTCCAGCCCATGGGGGCTCTTGGCTAGCCCATCCCGTGGCCCTGGCTGCCACCAGGGCTCTTGGCTAGCCCATCCCGTGGCCCTGGCTGCCACCAGGGCTCTTGGCTAGCCCTTCCCATGGGAATGGTGGCAGCACATCCCAGGATGAGCATGGCTCCTATGGTGTCACCATCTGTGCTGGCTGAGCCGAGAGGGGAGGGTGTTTCCCTCCCAAACCCAACCAGCCCTGCTGGTGTGGGGGACACTCGCAGTGGGGGGGTTTCCCTTCTCCTGCTGGGAGGAACCTTTGCTCCTGCTGGGAGGACCCTTGGCTCCTTGGGAAGGACCCTTCGGCGCAGACCCGCTCACATCTCCCGGTGCAGAGGGAGCGGGCGCTGGACAAGCCCGGCCTCCGCTCCGCTCTCCCACCTCCTGCAGCCGGAGCTGAGCTGGGCTGCTCCAGCAGACAAACTGGGACCGGACCAGGAGCAGAGAGGCACCGGGGGAGTCCCAGGCTCCAGCCTCTCCCATTAGAGACCCGAAGGTCCCCGCAGGGAGCCAGGCAGGCAGCACAGCCTCCCCTGTGCAGGCTAATGGCTCCTGATGACTCTTCCCGGAGATGCTCGATTGCCTTCGCCCAGGTTTCTCCCTCGCAGGCTGCTCTGCTCCGCGCCTCTTAGGTCCCGTTCCAGCGCTGGGGCTCTCCGGCAGCCAGCACGTGGGAGTGCTGACAACCTCCAGGTTCTCGCATGGATTTTTTCTTACCCCAGCTGTGCTGCTTGGTTCAGATCTAAGTGAGCTCTTCAGGCGTGCTGCCTGTATGTCTTTATTAAAAGACACAGCTCAAGGAGGGGGTTGCGGGGGGAACGGATCAGCTCCAGATGCAGTTTGTAGCCGAAAAGATGGGAATCTTCTGCCCTGCAACTGTTCACAGCCCCCAGGAGCTGGGCAGTCCAGCCAGCCAGAGCTTTACCCCGTGGTGTAAAGGCGGGTGGACAGAGGGGGACATGTCCCCATGGGGTGGGAACCAGCCAGGGATGGAGGGGGGCAGTGGGCATGCTGGTCGAGGTGCTGAGCTGTATTCCCCATGGCTCACGGAGGAGCCCAGCCCTGTTGGGACACCCGGGGTGAAAAGCGGTTGGACTGTTCATGATACCAGCTTAGGAGGTACAGGTTTCCCTCGGGAAACTTTGCAGCCCGGGTCCAATTTTGTTCTCAGCTACCTTGAAATCGAAGCCATCACTCCAGGCAGGACTGACACCACCGAAAGCCAAGCCTCGGGGTGTCCCTCTGCCCCTCGCCGAGAGGCGCAGCCAGCTCCGGGGTGTAGGCAGCAGCGCCCGAGTGGGCTCCCAGTGCCTGGGCATGGACCTCCAGCTTCTTGCAGAGGTTTCCAGGAGCCGTCAGTGACTGCAAGCGATGAGAACAGCAGGGTCTCCTCCCACCCATCCAAGCAGCACTCTGACCAGCACGGTGCCACAGCAGCCCGGGGGAGGCCAGAGGCGCACGCACAATTAGGGACTTATCCTGGCCAAAGGCTCTCGACCTTGAGGAGAGCAACAAGGATGATGGGGGGACTGGAGCATCTCCCCTAGGAGGAAAGGCTGAGGGAGCTGGGCTTGTTCAGCCTGGAGAAGAGAAGGCTGAGAGGGGACCTCATCAACACCTACAAATATCTCAAGGGTGTGGGTCACGAGGATGGAGCCGGACTCTTCCCAGTGGTGCCCAGTGCCAGGACAAGGGGCCATGGGCACAAACTGAAGCAGAAGAAGTTCCAGTTGAACGTGAGGAAGAACTTCTTGACTTTGAGGGTGCCCGAGCCCTGGCCCAGGCTGCCCAGGGGGGCTGTGGAGTCTCCTTCTCTGGAGATCTTCAACCCCCGCCTGGACGCTGTCCTGTGCCCCCTGCTCTGGGTGAGCCTGCTTGAGCAGGGGGGTGGCACTGGGTGATCCCCCAAGGTCCCTTCCAACCCTTGCCATTCTGGGATTCTGTGACCTCCCGCCACCCCAGATGGACCCCGCAGCCCAGTTCAGACATGGTGCTTTGCTTCGCTCCCGGTCTGGGTGGGTGCTGTTGGGCCCCTGCCCTGCCCCACACTGGGCGCAGCTGCGTTGGGTGCTCGTGGGGCTGGGGCTGCGCATCCCCCCCGCGAAGGGCTGGCTGCTGCAAGGCACTGACTGAGCCGGCCACAGGCTTCATCGTGTCAGCTGTAGTTCAGTGTTAATTATTGATGAGAAAACTTCATAATGCGCTGGTAAGTGGGCTGCAGGATATTTTGGTTAAATTAAGGAAACCTTAAAGCTCCCTCCATAGGGCCTTGCTCTTTGGGCCTCCTTGAGAGCAAAGGTTCAATTAAAGCGTAGGCGCTGTGGCCTCTGCCTACGGCCCTCGGTTATTGAAATCAGGGGAGCGTGGAGATCAGCTCTGTGGCCTGAGACACCGCCCGTGCTGCCTCCCGAGCCTGGGCTTGCCCCGTGCACACACCACGCCGTGCTCCGGTGCGCCTGCGGACGCTGCGGGGGGGGGGACAGTGCTCTCGCAGACCTTGCGGTGCCTTTTTGTGGCCAGCTCTGGGCAAGCAAGCTGGCCTCGGTCTCCTACGTGGATGCAGAGAGCTGAGCCAGCCTGGCAGGGACCACAGGGACAGATGACACCCCGGGGACCCCCTCCATGACACCCCAGGGACCACAGGGATGGAGGATGCTCCATAACACCCCGGGGACCAGAGGGACAGAGGATGCTCTGTGACACCTTGGCGACCACAGGGATGGAGGATGCCCCGTGACACCTTGGGGACCACAGGGATGGAGGATGGTCCCTGACACCCTGGGGACCACAGGGATGGAGGATGTCCTGTGACACCCTGGGGACCACAGGGATGGAGGATGGTCCCTGACACCCTGGGGACCACAGGAATGGAGGATGTCCCGTGACACCCCAGGGACCATAGGGATGGAGGATTCTCCATGACACCCCAGGGATCACAGGTGCAGAGGATGCTCCGTGACACCCTGGGTACCACAGGGATGGAGGATGCCCCGTGACACCCCAGGGACCACAGGGATGGAGGATGCCCTGTGATGCCCTGGGGACCACAGGGATGGAGGATGCCCCTCAGACGGCCCCTGAGCTGTTGAAGCTTGGCTCTCTAAGACCCCTCCATGCTCTAACCGCTGTGCCAGTGCACATCAGGGGGTGGCTGCTCTGCTTTCTAACAGCAAAAGGATCCAGCTCAGCCCTGGCAGATAATATTGGTCGGTGTGCCTCCAGTAAGCAGTGCCAGTGGGGCAGGCTTAGCAGAGCCCCTGACTGATGCTCTGCTGGAGGCGGGGTCCATGTACCACCCTGGGATGAGGTTTCTTCTCCACTGTGGCTCATCCTGACGCCTTGCCAGGACGCTTCTCAAGCGCCTGAGTCACTGCACAGACTCAGGAGCCCGACATGCATTTGGGATCCGTCTGGGAACCAGATGCCTCAGAGGGAGGTGGTGGAGCACGTCAGTGTCTAATGGGAGCCTACACCCCAAAGCTGCACGGGGAACTTGAACCCAAGCAGGGACTTGAGGCCAGCTCCCCTGCTTCCACCTTTGCCTTCACTTCATTTTTTGGGTTTTTACGGGGGCTACGGCTCGGCAGGACAGCACGTTGTATTGTGCCCGTGGTGACTCCTGGCTTCCCCAGCCTTTTGCAGGCTGCGTAGAGGGGCCGGTTCACCCCCAGGCTCTCTTCTCTTCCTTATTCATGGGCAGATGCTCTGGATTTGGCTCCCACCTGAACAAGTGCTTCCCAGCGAACGGCTAAGGAGCTGCTTGCTGGGCCTCTAGCTCCCTTCATTTGTTAATGGTCCTTTGCTCAGCCTGCTGGCCGATGGCTCAGACCGTGGCGCTCCATCTCCCCGCCTGGAAAGGGGCCAAAGCCACAAAGTCCTCTCAGGGTGGCTGGGTGAACGCACCTTTCATCGATCCCCCTGCAAACCGGGCCATGCACAAGTGCTCCCTCTGCTCGCTGGAAAGTCCCTGGGGGTGCAAATGAAAACAGCAGGGAACACACACACCCCCACCCCACCCCACCCCCCGGTGGGCTTTACTTCTGCAAATGCCTCCGCGTTCCCCCGGCAGCCTATGTGCTCTAAGAGAGCACCACATCTTGGCTGGTCTTTAAGCAACCCTAAAGCCTCCTGTGGGCAACTAGCTACACCGCAAAAACTTATCTCAGCCCCCATGCCCCCCCCCTCCATGTTGAGCACCTTCATGGGATTTTGCTTTTCCCCGTTTGTCCCAATCCTGCTGCATGCTCAGTACTTGTGCAGCCGTGCGAGGCTCAAACAGAGGAGACCCTCTGGTAGCTGTCCCAAATTCCCTGCATCTTCCTCATCTTCTCTCCACAGCCCACGGCTGGGCATAAACTCATCAGACGAGAAGAGTAACCCCTGGGGGGCCTTTGACACCACGTGCTGCCAAGGAATGTGGCTGGGCGAGGTGTGAGTACCTTGTGGGTGGCTCTGTGTGCTATGACGGAGGTGAGGATGGTTCTTGCAGCTCCGTTTTGGAGAAGGCTGACTCTGGAATCAAATTAGGCTTCTCCAGTACCATAGCTCTGACGTGGAGAGTGGGAGGAAGGAGTGGAGCTTCTACTGCCTAGAGGTTAAGGGCTTCTCTTGGTCTGGGTGGTGTTGAACAATGTTTTAACCTAAACAAGTCCCTTCCACTCACAAGCCCCTTGCCAGTCAAATCTCACATCCTGAAAACATGTCCCTGCTCAGCTTGACCACTCTGCGTGCGGGTCTATGCCAAGCCTTGAATTTCCTTCATTGCATCAGATAAAATCCTGTCATTTAGCATCAAATTTTAATGCCCTCTGCTCGGTGCGTGCATGAGAACGGGAGGAATGGACGGCTGTGGTGGCTCCTCAGCAAACCCAGGCCTTAGGACAGCCCCAGTCTGGGAAGACGTGGACCGGCTGATTTGCCCTCTGCTTCCAGGTCTTCCACAGCAGATGGGAATCCCACCCTTGTGATGCTTCTTGAGCCACCACCTCTGTTGCTTCTCTCCCGTTCTGTGCTTTCAGAAGCGATGCCCAAGCCCACTGTGTTGGGCTCTGTGGAGTCCAACTCTGGCAGCATCCTTCGTCCTGCTGACAAAACGAAGCAACGATAATTTTCAGGGTCTGCTGGCGACCTCTCCCCCGTGCAGAAAGAGATGAGCTGGCACACAGGGAGGTTGGAAGGGAGTGTGAAAGCAAGACATGAACTCCTGTGTATGAGGGACTTGGGCCGATAAGAGCCATGCTGGGCTGGCACAGATTTACGAGGGGATGGACTTCAGGCATTGAAAAGGAGGGAGGGGGCATTTCTTGGATTCCTTCTTCCTTGTGCATGTCATTTTGCTCACCTGAAAGCCTTGGTGCTGCAGGTTACACCCCATGGAGTTCCCAAGGTCTTGAATCCTTTGCCATGGGTTTTCCATGGGAGCAGAAACTAATCCAGTAAAGCATGCCACGCTCCCAGCTGGAGAGCAGGGGAGGAGATAAAGTGGAGTCAGAGGAACCCTAAAGGAGCCTCTTTCATCGGGTCAGTCTCACATTCCTTCTCCAATTGTTTCATGCCTTGGAGCACCTCAAGCCTACTATGAAGTAGAGGAGGAGCAGGTCCCACAGGGGTCTGTCAGCAGTGCCATCTCCCGACCCTGGAGGTGAGACCTTCCCAAGGCAGATGCTGCTGCCCTGGCACACCCAGGTCTGCAGTCGTAGACGTGTCAGTGTTTGTGCTTGTGGGGCCTCAGCAAGAGGTGGCGTTGGAAAGGACCAAGTCTGGCTGGTGACGCAGAAATCCCCCCCACCTGTACTGCACTCGCTGGGGTGGCTACAGCCATCCGCAGTGATTTTTAGATGCTCTAGACAGACTTTTCTTGAAGCCTTGTTAAAGAAGCCGATTGACACAACTTTGACAGAAGAGGCATTTTGAACTCTTGCTTGAGTATCCCCTTTGGCCATGCCGTTTCTTCCCATTCTCTCACCGTTTATTACTAATGTATCGTATCGACATGGCTTGCTGTACTACTCATGAATGAGGGAACATCTCTCTCCCTTGACTGACTGATCGATGTCCTTCCAGACCAACTTTCACGCCCACAACTTTTGCCAAGCTTGCTGTTTCCCTGCTCTTTCTGCTGCCAAGAAAATCCCCTTGATTAGTAAAGGTTTGGGTCCACACTATGAGTTGAGGTCTCCTCTGTGCAGGTGAGAACATCTGCAAGAGACATAGGTTGGGCAGTGTGGTGGGCTTGCCCATGGGGCCACTACCATGTCTCCTGGTGTCCCTGTCTCACGGTAATGCCCACACGCCCACCTCCCCCACTCCTTGTTGTGCTGTTTGATCCTGGCAATTAGAGGGCTGAGCCCAGCTATCCCTGGCTTATACGAAACTGCAGACATGGTAGGAGCAAACCTAAACAAGTTATCACTTCTTCTGCTATTGCTAGAGTACTCACGCCCAAAAAGTCAACTTTCACCACAGCTACTGACTGCAGAACATCCCCGTGGGAGGTGGGCATGGCTACCATCAACAGCCTGCCTCGCAATGCCCAGGGCCAGTCAGAGTGGCTGGTAGAGCTGAGCACTCAGCTGCTTGAGAACCAAAGTTTCTGGGAATAACCACCCCCAGAAGCATGGGCAGGGTGGGTGCCAGTGGTGAGGGCTCAGCGTTGAACCAGTCCTGAGTCCAGTTATTCTCAGCCTCCCGAGATCCCCTGGGCGCCCCTGGTCACACCGGACTTTGGGTACAACGCAAGACCCTGTCCCTTATGCAGGGCACTGTATTTTCATCTCAAGTAGCCTCATGGGGCAGCCAGGCTCTTCTGCCAGGCCATAAATATAAGCAAGCCGGTTGCAGGACGGCAACCCCTTGGCGTTACCATGTTTATCTATCTGACTCTAGCAGACGTCGTCAGCCCACCCGCGTGAAACCCTCTGTCCAGCTCTGCTTCAGCTGGTTTTTTCCTCCTTCCCTCCCTCCCTCCCTCTCATCTCTGGTTCAGGGCTTGCCCAGTTCAGCAGATCCACTGCCGTACTCCCCAGGACACTTCGAGAGCATCTCCTCCACCGCCGGGGTTTACCCGCCTGCCTTGTTTGCTGCCAGCAGCAGGGGAAGGGGCCACCAGCATTGCCTGAGCTCTGGCTCCTTCGCCTGCTGCTGGGCTGGAAATGCCCCTCGCGAAGCAGTGGCATCACTCTGGGACGGTGCCAGGGTCTGTGACCGGGGGCTGTGGCTTGGGGAGGGCAGAGAGAGAGGGGAGGTCGCCCCACGAGGAGCGTGGGTGGAAGGGGAGCGGCTCGCTGCCGCCTTCGAAGCGCTGATGGCACACAAGCGTTCGGTGGCTGGGGACAGAGCACAGCGGGTCGGACTCCTTTTGCGGGACGAGGCTGGAGTCAGCCCTTGCGTGCCGCAAGCCGTGACCACCCGCATAGAGGATTTGATGAAAACCTGCTCCTGGGCACCTTTCCTGGGTGCCTGGAGGAGAGAGGGCTTGGGCTGATGGGCAAGGAGTTGCCTTCTGCTCCCAGCCCAGCCTTCCGCTCCAGCAAGGCAGCTCGGTCCTTAAAAATGAGATCCTAAAAAGCGAGTGCAGATAGAGAGAATACAAGAACCCACTTAAACCCAGCCGGGAGGGAGTCGTGGACGAGTGACTGTGCACTTTGCCGGGAGTGGAAATGCAGCTTGCCTCCGCGCCAAGCCTTGATGGCTTCATTCTGCTTCGTAAGGCTCTTGGCTCCTGCGGGCTGGAGCCAGCTCCCCCTGAGGGCTGGAGAGGGTGGAAGGTGGCCTCCTGCAAGCCACTCCAAACATTTAACTCCGTACAAACCTCTCCTCTTCAGGGGTCTAAATTCTGCTGTAGGCTATCACGGTGGTAGATGCTAATTGCCCTCGGAGGGATCCAGGTGAAGCTAGACACTGCCAAAAGCAAGAACCTCCCCGGTGCCCCAAGTCCCCCTGCAAAAGCACAGTCACTGCCTCCATATTAACTTTTCATGGAAATAATAAAGCATCCAGCAAATGTCTCCATACAAAGGTCTTCTGCATTCATGGCTTCCTTCGCTAAAACCCTCCTTAGATAGCGATTTTCACTGATGGCCTTAATTCATCAGCTCTGAAACCTTCCCGTGACCAAAAGAGACCTTCAGGAGAACGACACCAGGGGGAGAGAGCTGGGCATGGGGAGTGCTGGGGGGTTTGGGCTGCTGGGTTTATTTACCGCACGCTATCTCGAATCGGGGCACTTGCTGGTCCCAGGCAGTTTTGGGGTGAAAGCAGCCCCCTGAAATCACCCTGCTATCCCCCCCTCTGTCCTCACTGTGGCTCTGGGGAGGGGGGGACGCACCCCCTGGGGTGTTTCTTCAGCATGTCTACACCACCATGACTGTGGTTTCCAGCACCAAGCCTGAGCCCAGCTGGGGATTGAGGCTGGGGTGTCAGGAAGGAAAGCTTGGTCACGGAGGCTGTCCCAGAAGTGGCCAGTGCAGGAGGAGATTTGTGGACGTGCCGGCCATCTTCAAGCCTATTTGAATAAGCTCTGCCACTTGCCCTTATCACAGAGATGCTCCTGGCCCAGCATCTGAGCTCCTGGTTTATCCCTCTTAACCATGAACCTCAGAAGATTTGGCTTTGGGGAAGGTGAGGCAAGGCAAAGAGCATCCTCATCCCCTGCAGAACAAGGGTTCCCGTCCTCACCCTCACCTGGAAGAGGGTGGGGGCCCGGGCAGTTCCCCAGCTCTGCTTCCATGGTGGGCAAACCTCTCCAACACCCCATCTCAGTGCAAGAGGGCCCGATTCTGGCAATTTTTTAGCACCTCCGAGTACAGCACAGCCCCTTCTAGCTGGGACACCTTCTTCTCCCACCATGCCCCACTTCAGACCTCTCCTGGCTCCTTCCTACCGAGAATATTTGCGTGCCCTCTGGAAGAGGAGCCTGGGCAAAAGCTGCTGGATTTTGGCTCTGGTTGGAGAGCAGCAAATGGCGACGGCTGCAGCAGCAGCCCCTGATCAATGCTCTGCGAGCCTCGCCGCAGCAGTGGAAGGGAAGATGCTCCCACCATCAGGCTCAGCTCCCACCTTGTCAGAGGTGTCAGCCCTTCTGATTTCGGAGGGTTCCTTCCTTTCTTTTTCTCTGGCCTCCCCCCCCCCCCCCCCCCCCCAAGCTTTTCTCTTCCTCTTTTTTTCTTTTTCTCTTTTTTTCTTAACCCCCCCCACCCCCCCCTTTGCAGCCTCTGTTCTTCATCCATTATTTAGGCTTTTCTGACTGTAACAGCAACATTCGCCTTGTATACCTTGTGTGGGGTTTAAAATATAGATAAAAGCAGAAGGTCGGACTTGAAACACAGATTCTGACGGTTGCTGCTGACTTTGTCTGGAAGCTACAAAATCTGGAGCTGTCTGTGCCTGGTGATGGTATTGGTACAGTTGGGTTTTGGTTTGGTTTGTTTTTTTTTTTTTCCTCTGGTTGATATTCCTGCAAACTGTCTTGGTATTTGATGTTTTCATTCAGCCCTTCAGTTTCTAAAAGTTCTGGGGCCTGGCTGGCTTCAGGACAGGGGAGCTGGACTCATGCAGCTTTTGCTTCGAGGCTGCGGGTCCAATCCTTACCCAACGCGGCAGAGCCTGCAAATACCCCCTGCGAAAGGAGCTGGGGAGGAACGGGCGGTGGTCTCCGGGCAGGATCCAGCAGCCTCTAATTGGCACCTTGGGTAGGAGACCCAACAAAGCGAAGGACTTTCCTTCTCAATTATAAATGCCCATGTTTCTTTCATGGCCGCTTTCTTCGGCCGTCGAAGCGATTGGATTTCCAGGACAACTGTTTGCGGGAAACAAATTTCAAAGTCGATCCGTGAACAGTCCCAGAAAACACGCTTTCAATTTGAACGGGCAAGAGGGCAGCCAGGGCACCCTCCCAACCGGGAGAGAGGGATGTGCCATGTGACATAAGCCAACCAGCTGCAAATGAGCTCCGATTTTGAATATTCATGATGGATCCAAAGATCTGCTAATGAGGCTGAGTGCAAGGGACCAGCAAGGAGGTTGCTCACCGGCTGGGGACGTTCCTCAGGCATAGGGAAAGAGGTGAAAGCCAGTGAATGAGACGTGATTACATGTTACTCACCTGGGCTTGCGGTTCAGAAATACAGAGCACAGAGGGACCAGGAGGTCCTCCCTGAGCCCAATATCTTAAAGTTACTTGTATGTGATTCCTTTATTCATTTTACTGACGCCTGAATGCGAAAGCTTCATGGAAGACATCTGTCCTGCAGAAGGACCTCAGCGAAGAGGCTCCATCTTTTGAAGGCTAGGAGGGCTCCTAGGGGAGAAATCACCTGATGATAAGCACTAGCAGAAGTCACAGCACTGAGCAACTTCTGAGGGCAAGAAGAGCCCAGCAGCAGCAGGGGCCACCCACAGGAAGAGCTGCAGCTAAGACACAAAATTTGGTGGGTTTGCTGCATAAACTTCGTGAGCGAGGGATGTGCAAACCCTCAGCTTGGTTGCTGGTAAGCAGTCGGTGTCTGGCTGCTGGGTCTTCAAGGCATTGCTTCTTCTCCAACACGGGGCAGCGGGTGAAGGTGATCCTCAAAAAAAGTGCTCATTTTTCATGTCAGTGGGATCCACGCAGGTCGAGAAACACCCTGACGGAGGGTAGGAAATGCTCCCAGCATTGGCCAAAGTGCCATCTTAAATGAAGACACCGATGGAGCAATGCCAGCCATGCCAGCCAGCATTTACCAGGAGCAGGGTGGGAGGGCGATACCCCCGGGTTTTGCCTGCTGGGAGGTTCTCACTCTGCACAGAGCGTTTACAGGGAACAAAGCGACTGGCTCAGTTAAAAACAGGCCCAAGACTTTGGCACCAGCCAAAACAGGAGCTGTCTCAAGAGCTGGATCTCTTCAGGACCAAGGTCCGCATCTTTTTTTTTCCCTATCGGTTGGCTTAGGCAGTGCTCGACCTCGCTGGGGTCTGCAGCTTTAGGTGCAAGCCTCAGCCTGAAAGCACTGAGGTGTGTGCCAGCAGCCACGTCATAGAGATCGCTATTTTAATGGCAGGTATTGTTAAGATGTCTCCATAGCCCATCTGGCACTCTCAAAATAACTTTTTCACTCTAGCCCGAGGGAAAGGTATATCTGTCAGGGTAAGGCTGGCTGTAGTTTCCTTCCAGGGACTGTCCTTATCCCAACAGGATTTGGAAGGAAACAGAGAAAGACTCATTGGCTTTGATGGCCATGGGGTCATCTGGGGCACCACCGACCCCAGCGAGACTGCAGCAGTTGGGGTGAGTGAAAAAGGCTGGGCAGTCTTGTTCCTCGAAGCCAGTGACTACAGTCCTGGTGTCTGAAATGCATCGTTCAGCACTCTCTAAAAGTCAAATTGGGCAGGAGATGGGCGATATTTGGGGCACGGATCAGTCTGTGCTCTGAGGATGGCTGGTGAGACACGATCCATGAACGAGTCCGTCACCAGGGAGTCGTGCTCCTCCTCTCAGCTTACTGAGCATGGAGCATTTCCTCCATGTGCCTGCACCTACTACTACAAGTCATCTGGTGGAGGAGGTGTTGGAACATGGGAGAGAAGCTGCACGAATAATACAATCATTTACAAGAGCAATAGAAAAAAAAAATTGCATTATGAAAGGGCATCCCCAAGGCCAGCAGCTGCTGGCAAGCCAGCATCCCTGGATCAGGGGACCACAAACACACTGCGTGGATTGAAATGGGCCCCTTACAGGCTTATGGGGCCTTCAGAAGGAGCTTCAGGGAGCACCTCTCAATGCCTTAAGGTGATACCTTTAATTCATCAACAGGCTGGCCAAGCCAGGTCCACAATTTGCCCTTCCCAGCATCGTGAACATCAAAAGGAAATAAAGAAATAAGACTCGCAATCAATCCAGGCACCACAGCACTGCTAATCAGAACTGATTAAACTGACATCATTAAACGCAGAAAGTTCTGTGCTAGGAGCACGGGACCCTTTTTTCTCTATACAGATGTCTCCCTTCAGACCTTATGGAGTTCCTGGCCTCGGTGACAGGCTGGAACTGAATAATTGCCCGTTGTTAAAGTGCCTCCTTTCCGCTGGCGTTCCGTACATTTGGGAACCCATCTCCATTCCCATGCTTTGAACATTCGCTTTCTGACACCTAAAGCGGGGCGCCTGCCCCTATGCTTAAACACTGAAATTGAAAAATCACCAAATATCCGACTGCTCCTGAGGGGCTTGATGGGAACTGTGAGTCCCTGGTGCTCTGGGAAGGGAGCGCAGAATTTTCATGGAGAGGGCTTTCTCCTGGCTTTTGGGGACAAACGCCCGATGTCCCAAGTTCAGCCCCACGCTTTCCCGCTGCTCCCAGTCCTGATAGATGCCGAGTGCTCGCTGCTCCCGCTGACGGCTGTGGGACTGAAGACGACGCCCCGGTTTCCCAAGACCAGGCCCTCTGTGTGCAATAACCTCTCAGAAGTTACTTGTGATTGCTTCCACCGGCGCTGGCCATTTTGCCTTTGGCAAGCATCGATTTTCCGCAATTCCCCGAAGCCCGTACAAAGCAGCTGCCAACACGGCTCCCTCGTGGGCCACTTCTTTTATTTGTTGAACAAAAGAATCATCAACATTGTCTTCAGAGATGCTCGGGGAGTGGAGCCTGGGACTTAGGATGCCGAGCTCCCTCTCCTGGCTGCCAGATCAAAAAGAATAACTGAAAAGTCCCGCGAACCTGGTGAGGCTGAACTGCCGGCTCCGGCTGCAGAAGCAGGAGCCCTTCCAGCTCTTTTGCAGACTTCCACATTTCGACATTTTTCCTCCCCATGTTGGAAGAAAGTTCAGGTGGAGCATTTTTGGAGGCAATTATTAATTCCAACGGGCAAATAGCACGGAGGGGCTCTGCAGAAAATCCACAGTTGTCTCCCACCGCCAGTTACTGGTGAAATGTTACTCCGTGGGGAAGGACACCCACACATTGCCCATCCTGCTTTGCCAAGGCAGAGGAAATCCCCACTTTTCTCCAAAGAAGGAGAGTTAACTGTTTTCCCCCAGTTCCTGCCTGGAATCACGCCAGATCTCACATGCACAGTGAAGAGTGAGCAGAGCCCAGGTGGGGATGAAGGCTCTGGAGCAGCCTACCATGAGATGTGGCCAGTGAAGGCCAAGTCAACGTGGCCCCAATGGCTGTGAAGGGCTTGTGGGCGGCTATGCCAGAGGGATGGTGTCCACAGGACCAGCATGACCCGATGGGAGGCAATGAGCAGCACTCAGGGGTCCCAGCAGGAGAGCGGGGAGCTGGCTCAAACACTCAGAATCCTCAGATCAATCTCACAGCAGAGGGAGTAGGCACAGCTTAGCTCCACGAGACCACTAAATATCTCCAAGTGACCTTTGCTGTCTCCAGATCAGGACTATCTTCCTCTCTCTTTAGCAATATGTTGTGGCCCAGCACACGCTGCAGACTTGGCAAGTCCGGGTTTAGGCTTGAGCTGGGATCCTGCAGGAATTTGCACTGAAAAGCTCATGGCTTTACACCAAGGTGTAAAAGCACCGACGCCTTTTGAAAGAGCGTTGTGAGAGTTGTGTGCCTATCCTGTCGCACCCTCTGTGAGCAAATGTCTGCCACAAAACCAATGTTAAAATTCAAGAAGCCCTGGAAAATGTTTAGTCTCCCCACAACGCGGTTGCGTGACCTTCCAGGCTGGTTCAGGTCTAGGGAGAATAACGGTACTTGCTATCCTTAGGAATGGTGGAAGTCTCCTTCAGCAGCACAGGTCCAGCAACTCCCTGGGGCTCCGTGTGGGTTTGTCCAACCATCCCAGTCCCAGCAGGCTTACCTTACCTTACAGCTGCCTCCCCTCTCCAACCTCCGCACCCAGGCAAATCAAGGAGCAAGTAAGTTGCCACCATGCTCCAAGAACAAGTGCTGTTATCTTGGGAGCTGTGCAGACAAGGTTCAGGCCAGGACACTGCCCAGGTGGTCCATCGCATAAAAATGAACTACTCCCATCCACAAGCATAGGTGAGCCACTCCATCCATCTGGTCTGGACAATCTGTCATCGTTGACCACAAGGCATCGATCTTGGCGGAGCCAGAGGATGGGCCAGTGCTCTGCTGGTCACCTCACAGGCATCGACATACGCATGAGTAGAGAATACCATGAAAGTCTACACCTTAGGTAGACCTGTGATCACCAGCTCATCTGCCCAAACCTTCTGTTTCTTTGAAGTAACTTCACTGCTTCAACCCTGTTCTCAGATAGGCCCTAGGAGAGCGAGGAGAGGCATAGACGGAGGTAAGAGAGATGGGAAGAGGTTCACAAGAGTCTCCTTTTTAGAGCAATTAAGCTTCCATCCTTCTTCTACCAGTTTTGGTAACCTCACAGCATATGCTGTTTGCAAATATTCCCACCCTTCTCCACGACTGTCCAATATCCTGCACCTCTCAACCCTTCTCTTTCCACTGCAACAAGCCATCCTTATCCACCTGTAGCCCACCCCAGGGGCTTTTGGGGCAGAAAAGACCCAATGAGAAGTGCATGAGCTGGAGGCAGATGGATGTCTGGGAGAGAGATATGCTCTGGGCTCAGCCATGGCAGCCCATGGATAACTTTTCCCACCTTCAGGGCAGATCTAGGGCAGGCAGACCAGGTGGTGGATGCCGACAGCACGAGCTACAACACCCTCCCACCGGTGTCTTTTGTGGCCAAATCCTACTCGAGCGAGACTTGTTCTAACAAGATGGGAAAACGAGCTTCACAGCGCGGTGACGGGCGGCTCAAAGGAGGAGGAGGCTTCCTACGTAAAAGGGAAACGAAAGCTCAGCAACAAGGTCAGCTCCACCGCCTCAGGCAATCTGAGGGATGACAAAAGTTGAGACATGTAGCGCATCGGCAGAAGACAAAAGCCATCCCTGGAGGGCAGGAAGACAGGGGGAGCGCACAGCATACAAGAAATTTAATGTAGGGAAAGCCACAAGGATTTCTGCCATTTAAAGGACACACTCCTGTGCGGATAATGTAGGGTAATGGTTCACAGGAGCCTGGACCAGGATTCTTCAGAGCCATTTATGGTCCAGACCTGGCACTGAACCCTCGCCACCCCTGATGGTGGGCAGGCGGCCAAGTGGCACCCAGGAACACAGATAATTGTCAGAATTTGGATCCTGTCTCCAGGTCTACAACTTCTTTCCGCTCTGCCCACACCATCCGAGCCCACTGGGGATGGGTGGGAATTTGTAAGGAACCCAAAGGCGAGGGCTCAGTGAGCCTTCATAGAATCACAGAACTGATATTTTTTGAGTCCTGGTGGGCGACAAGCTGACCATGAGCCAGCAGGGTGCCCTTGTTGCCAAGAAGGCCAATGGCACCCTGGGGGGCATCAAGAGGAGCGTGGCCAGCAGGGCGAGGGAGGTTCTCCTCTCCTTCTGCTCTGCCCTGGGGAGACCCCACCTGGAGCACTGGATCCAGTTCTGGGCTCCCCAGTTCAGAAAAGATGAGGAACTCCTGGAGAGAGTCCAGAGGAGGGCAACAAGGATGATGGGGGGACTGGAGCATCTCCCCTAGGAGGAAAGGCTGAGGGAGCTGGGCTTGTTCAGCCTGGAGAAGAGAAGGCTGAGAGGGGACCTCATCAACACCTACAAATATCTCAAGGGTGGGGGTCACCAGGACAGAGCCAGACTCTTCCCAGTGGTGCCCAGCACCAGGACAAGGGGCAATGGGCACAAACTGAAGCAGAAGAGGTTCCAGTTGAATATGAGGAAAAACTGCTCTAGGAGAACCTGCTTGAGCAGGGGGGTGGGACTGGGTGAGCTCCTGAGGTCCCTTCCAACCCTTGTGATTCTGTGATTCTGTGATATTTTTTATCATTTTATAATATTTTTTATCATTTTATCATTTTTAAAATCATTTTATCATATTTTATGAGTCCTCATCATTTTATGGTGGGGAGACAGACCCATCCAAGGCAAGCCATCACAGAGGTGTTGATTCAGCGCTTCGCAGCCGTGAGGGCTTTGAGGGCAAAAGGGGAGAGCAAGGAGGAAGCGAGGAGGAAGCGAGGAGGAAGCGAGGAGGAAGTGAGGAGGAAGCACGCCCGAAGCCTGCAGGCTGCCCAGACCCCCCGCGCTGGGGTGCTGGTGCCTTTCTCCAGCCGCTGGAGAGGCACCCCATGCAGCAGCACCCACCCAGCACCCGTGGGTGTGTGTGCCAGCACAAATGTGTCTGCAAGGAAAAGCAGCTTTGTGCTTCTGCTGGAAATTCCAGGATGGAGAACTTCACCTCCCAGCCGCCCGAGGGCAAGGGGAAAGGCAAGGTTTGAGCAAGGGAGCTGGGTTGCACGGAGCTGTGGCGCTCCAGGGGAGTTCATTCAGGCACCCGGATGAGTAAGAAGCACCAAAACCTTCCCATCCTCTCTCATCACCCACATTGCTTTTGAAATCCCTCTCCTGGGTGCCTGATTCACCTGGGATCCTTGAAGACCCCACCGGGGAGCCAAGGTGTCTTTCAGCTCCGAATAAAAGAAGAGTCCAAGCGACGCGTGGGCAGCCTGGAAGCTGGCACCACGGCAATATCTTTCAGCGAGGCAGCCGTATTTCCCCTTTCTATCACACGCATTTAAAAGCTTTTAAGAGAGCAATCCATCCCCTCTGCTGGCAAAGCCAGTGCTGGGCTGTTCTTTGGGTTCTTAAATCATTTTAAAATAGAGAGCAATATTGTTTTAAAAGCCTTTGCTCTCTCCCGGCTGCAGGAAACCTCAGTGCAGCTCAGCAAAGCTCCCTGCACTTCCGAGCCGCGGGCTCGGGGGCTTTCTGGGGCTCCATTATGGGCCAGGAAAGGGCTGGGAGCTGCCTGACAATGACAAGGCATTGGTACAAGCAAGGATTTTCTTGCTACGTCATTTCTAGACACTCAACAAGACTGCGTATGTAGCCCAGACATTCCCATTTTTTTTGTCATTTAACATATTAGGTCGCTGTGCTCAAGGCAGTGGTTTGTGTTTGCTAAGCTGCCTGAGGACACGGGCGGACGGCTCAGCTGCAAAATTCACCTTCAGAGAGCGAATGCACCCAAATTCCTGGCTGTTCAGGCTGCGGTGTCCTTTACCCTGCCGTTCTCACACAGGCTTTGCTCTCAAGCCCAGGTCATTCCATTCGCCCGCTTTATCCTTTGCACCATGGGCTCTCAAGTAGAGGAACAGGGGTGGTGGACTGGGGATACTGGGAAGACCCAGAGGGCAGCACCCCCCATCCTGGGATGGAGTGCATCTCCTCTTTCATCTTCCCCTTGCCAACACACAAAACTCTTGGCCGTTTTCAGCCCCTTCGGCAGCGCAGAAGCCAGCACGCGCCTCCCCGGGAGCGTCGGCCGCCCCCTCTTAGTGCCAGGGGTAGGCTTCAGCCACTGGAAAAATAACCAAAAACATTTTGCAGACGTTGGGATATACTGCTTGCAGGCTTGCTGTAAGCAAGTTTAGGACCTGTTCTGGAGCAATTAAACCACAGGCACAACCTGTGCGGCAGGACGAGGCCGGAGGCGTCCCCAAGGACGTTGGACAGCCAGGCCACCAGTGCCTCTAGAGGCCACCCCTTAGTGGCTTCCCCTCCTGGCCCATCCAGAAGATGTCACCCCCCTGATTTCCCGACTGCTTTCCCCTATTTCTGCTACAGAAGGTACGTGGGAAGGGTGAGGGGAGCCCACCCACCATGCAACACAGGCACCCTGTGCTCGCTGCCCGGCACCTCCCTAACAGGGGACTCCAGCCCCTGCTCACCACCGGGGTGAGGAGAACAAATGTTTGCACTTTTCCCACCACGCTATCGGGAACAATTCCTTCCCCAAAGGGCTGTCAGGGGCTGGAAGGGGCTGCCCAGGGAAGTGGGCGAGTCCCCACCCCTGGGGGGATTTAACAGCCGGGCAGGGGCGGTGCTGAGGGCCAGGGTTTGGGGGTGGGATGGCAGGGGTAGGGGAAGTGTTGGGCTGGGGGAGCTTCAAGGGCTTTGCCAACCCAAATGATTCTGCAATTCTATGGTCAACCAGCCCTGGACTCCCATCTGCCCTGGGCAGGAGGGAGACCCTAGCCTTTGATTTTGTTGGGGTTTTTGGGGTTTTTTATGTTTTGCTCTGTTCCCGGCGAGTTTATATTTGGGGTTCCCAGGACAAGCCTGCATGGCTGCCCCCTCCCGGGGGGTCAGGATGCCTGGGCGGTGCAGCCGGTGACTCTCAGAGCAGGACCACCACCGCGGAGAGGCTGAGGAACCCCTTCTCCCATTTTGTTTCCCACATCACCGCCTCCTTGGGTGCGCAGAGGGCAAAGCTTTGCCACCAGAGCAGCAAGAAAACCACCATGGCTATGGGGAGCAGCATGGAAACAGCCCAGCTTGGGCTGGAAAGGAGGCAGGAGGAGCTCTGCAGGTTACCGAGGGAGAGGAGCAAGAGGTTCTGCCACGGGCGGTCAGAGCCGCGCTCGCTAAATCATCCCCGAGCAGGGAGCGAGGAGGCTGCGGCCAGCCCAGCGCAGCGGGGCGGAGGGTCTCTCCTGCTCCCCCCCAGCCTTCCCCGCACCCCAAATGAGCCCAGGGCCCCCTTTCCTTCCTGCCCTCCCTCCAAAAGGGCTCCGAGCTGGTCCGTCCCTGCCTGAGCCCATCTCTGAGTTGCGGAACTTTCTCCGGGCTCAGCCGCGCCGCTGCCAGGGATCCTCCCGCTCGTCAGCACTCGCCGCTTCATTTATCTGCAGGATCAGTTGTAGCCGTATTGATTTTTCCTCTCTCCCTCTCCTCTCTGTGTTTGCTTTTTGAATTATGCAGCGGTGCAGTTTTTCCTCCTTGCGAGGAGCGAGTGAATTGCGGAGGATCAATTGAGCCCGGCCATAGTTTAGTCAGGAATCCCCAGTAGGGGCCAGAAGAGAGAAAGGAGAAGGGAAGATAATGAAGACGGGGTCGATTAATCCAATCGCGGTGCAAAGGAAAGAAAGGGAAAGAAGAGAGAAAGGGGCTTGAATAATCAGTCAGTTTTCCTCATGTGGTCCTCAGATCCCCCAGTCTCAATCAATAATCAACTTTGACACTCATTGCTTCAGAAACAAACACCAAAAAAATCCCCCTAAACTCAAATAATGTTGCGCTTTATAGCCCGCGAATAGCCAATGATGCCCTGGTAAGGCTGAGGAGAGGGATGAGATTCCTTCCCCTTCTTCCTCTTCCCTTTTAAACGCGCCTATTATGAAGGCTGGCTAGATCTTGGCTGAGCCGAGATGAAAGGAGTGCAAACAGGGCTTTTAGTAGTTTTGTTGTTGCAATTATTTTGCCAATAGTAATGATTTCAAGGCAGGACAGAGGATCTTTGATGCCGTGCTGGTGACGTGGAGGGGCGGACAGAGAGCTGCTGGGCTTGCTCTGGCACCGCATGCAAATCCAGGAGGAGACGAAGCCTCATGGAGGTAGGCAGACGTCAGCTTCGCTTCGCTTTGCATATGCAAACACAACGCAAGAACGTGCCCGAGCGGGGCGCGGGGGCCGCGGTTGCCACTTGCCCCCAGGGGCAGCACGCAGCAAGGGCCACCCTTCGCCGTTGCCCCCAGTGCTGAGCCTGGGAAGCTTAACCAGGCTTCACATGCCCAGAAAGAATTTCCCAGGGTCGTTGGAGACCTTGCTCCATCCCCATCATCCCAGTTGAATTGCCCAGCTTGGCCCTGCAGCCAACAGTTCCCTCCGGTGAGCAGCCAGCCCTGGGGTCGTGCTGTGCCCACCACGCTTCCTGGGGGCTTGGGTGACCAAACCTTGGAGTTCTCCAGGCTCTGGAGACCAAACCTCCCCAGAGTCCGGCTAGGTGACCTGTGGGAGAGCTTACCTGCCTCGGGGTTGCCTTATTTCCAGAAGGATAGGCTGGTTCTGGTTTTTCATTTCAAACAGCCCAGCTCAGGCCAGGTTCAATTCCTAAAGAAGGCATTAGTTAGATCTGGACACTCAAGACCTGGAGCTGCCAGCCCGCCGTCTGTTGTAAAACCGTGGGAGAACTTTGGAGGGCCACCAACATGAAGCTCATGGGACGGAATCATAGAATCACAGAATCCCAGGTTGTAAGGGACCTCAAGGATCATCTGGTCCAACCTTTCTGGGCAAGAGCCCAGTCTAGACAAGACGGCCCAGCCCCCTGTCCAGCTGAGGCTTGAAAGTGTCCAGTGTGGCGGAGTCAACCCCTCCCCTGGGGAGATGATTCCAGTGTTTGACTGTTCTCATGGTGAAAAATTCCCCTCTCCTCTCCAGTCAGAATCTCCCCAAGAGCAACCTGTGTGGCAGACACCTCTGCAGCTCCAATCCGGGGTTTTCAGTCCCGCTGAGAGCAGCGCTCCAGTTTGAATCCATAGGTGTAGGACGGAGCAGTTAACCCGAGCTCGCAGTGGCACCAGAAAATCAGGTAAGCACGGCAGGCACGGATGGGAAATCTAAAACTAGCAGAGACCCGTGTCAGAAGACAACTGAATTTCCTACACTCTGGTGCTTGAAATCACGACAAGCCTTTCTTTCCCCAAAATAATTTTAGCAGAATCTCTTTTTTTTGGTGACAAAAATGCTGGGAGAAGACCTTTTGCAATTTTTAGAGGAAACATTGACAGAGGAAATTATTCCTTCCCTTGCCGTCCACACTGGACTTGACAACCAGGAGCTACATTACCCATCCCATCCAGCAGTTCCCATGATGCAGGAGCTAATTTAGTCCATCTCTTCTATATTCACCTATATTCTGTAGGAACATTATAATCCCTGAGACTCCTCACCCCAACAGCCTGACTTCAGCCACCGGGTTCAGAAGTTATTAATGAGAAAGGCAGAACCTGGTGGACAGGAGGTCAAAAGCTATTGATGGGAGGCCAGGGCTGGAAAGAGAGTGGAGCTAGCAGGAAAATAGTTCCAATTCAACAGCTTCCCTGATTAGACTCAGGTTAATCTAAAAAAAAAAAAAAAAGGTAATTTCTGAGACCTGTGCTTCCACCAACATTTCCCCCGTAATTTTACTGAAGGATCAGCGCAGGGATCAGTCAGTTGTAGCAAATTAACCCTTAGGTTAAAGGGAATGGAGCTACAGCTGAACCTGGTGGGGATGGAGGGACAGCTCAAGGCTCCCTGGCCCCATCACGACGCAGGGGAGGGCCGTGCCTGTCGGCAGCCCCCACAAGAGGCCACCCCTCCTTGACCACGGGGGCAGGACTGGGAGCCTCCGCGGGGCACTTCCCACCCAACAACCCTGCTCCGAGCCCTGCAATCCAAGCAAAGTGGCTGCTCACGCTGGCGTCTGTAAGGTCTTGAGGTACCGAGTGGCTCCGCTGCTCCGTCCCACCCTGCGTGCGGGTAGTGCCTGGCCGCAGCTGCCCTGGTGGGTATCGCACATCAAGAGGGGATGGACGTCCTTTGTGCTTTGTCCGAGCAGAAATGGATAAGGGAGGCGCTGAAGGAGCCACCAAGGGGTTGCACACGAGTACCTGCATGAAGGGGCGTGAAACCAGGCACTGAAGTTTAATCTCTGCCAGCGCCGCCCTCTGTATACTCGGCCAGACCTTGCTCTCCCGTAGTGCCAGAGCCAAGGTGCAGACAGGGAAGACCGAACCTTTCCCTTTCACCAGTTCAGGCACGTGGACATCTCCTTGGACATCTTGCTTTTCATCTGGCTGGTGCTTTCCCTGCTGGTCATGATCCCTGGCTTTTAAGATGGTCCAGTCTAAGTGGTTGCATCGCTTCAACCGGCTTTTCCAAGCCAACCTGCCCCGTTCGCTCATTGCCCAGTCCCTCCACCAAGGGAAGGTCCCCTCCAACCCATCCTGGGAGCGTTAAGCACTGGATTACGGATGCCTGAGGAAGGCAGGAGGCCGGGCTGGTCCTCCAGCAGCGTTACGGAAGTAGCTCCTTCCTTGCCTCCTCCCAGAAGTTGTTCCACATTTTCTGCTAATAAGGGCACGGGGAGAGAGAGAGACAGAGAGAGAAGAGGAGAAAAACTGCTCTAAATTATTCATTGACAATATCATTATGTGTCATAACAGTGTGTCTGTGATGGGAAAGAGTGAGTGTGGCAGGGGCTGGGGTAGCACAGTCCAGGCTGCACAATAGCGAGAGCTGATTAAATATTGATGTGCACTAATTGGCTACAGGGTTTCAGGACAGCTTGGGCTTTGTTGGGATCATTTGTATTCTTGCTTTGGAAATGGACCCCCCCACACACATAAACCCAGCATTTTTGTGTGCAAGTCTTCTCCCTCCTTCTCCTCCTCCTCCTCCTCCTCCTCCTCCTCCTCCCTTTTCATCCACCCTCCCTCTCTCCCTCCCCTGCTTCCAGTCCTCCCAATCCCCCTGTGTGTGTACAAATTAACATGATCTTAACCTCGCCTGATTTTCTACAGCGCTAACATGCTGCCAACACCTCCGTGCAATTAGGCTAAGCTTGCAGAACTGCTTTTTGGTGCAGAACGCAGGCCTGGCCCTCGTGGGCTGTCCTCTCTTTGCATCCGTCTCTGGCCTCTTCTCCTCGCCCTTTTCCTGCTTTTGGCCCCGGAGCCGGTGGAAAGCCCTTCCCAGGCATTTTGTCCTTCTGAAATGGTCTGGACCTTGACGTGGAGCCTTCTCTGGCTTGAGCCCATAGATCTGCGTGCAGGCTTGGGAGATGGGAGCAGTCAAGCTGCTGCTTGACGTTTACAGGCCAGGTCATTTCATGGTTTAACTTAAACATCGCAAAGTCTCCAGTGCTTGGGCTGCTCTGTGGTTCTCATCATCTCCAGTAGAACCATCGGCCGGTGGTCCCACAGCGGGCTCCCTCGTCTCCCCCCTCGCAGCTAATAAGCAGGTTGCCACAACCTCAATCCTCTGCCCCGGGGCCGTTCCAAGCCAAGAGCTGCCCCCCATAAGGACCGTCCCTTCAGGGTGCTCCTTCCTGAGGTCCTCCCACCCCCTGATACCTCAACCAGAGACGGGCTGAGCCGTTTGGAGCCAGCAGCTGCTCCCAGCAGAACAGTCGCAGAGCAAGGGATGCGTCCTGCAACGCTTCATGCTCGGCTAAAAACCTGCCTCCAGCCTTCCGGCACTTTAGCAATGCTGCTTGCAAAGAGGAACATCCGAGAGAACATCCCCAGTACCAGATGAGATGAGCTAGAGACCCAGCTAAGGAACTAACCAGAGCTGACGACTTTTTTTTTTTTTTTTCCAGTTCTCTAAGCTCCTGTTTTTTGATAGTTATGGTTAAAATTTTAAAGCAAGAATGACACGCATGATCTACGCTATCTTTCAGCTGAATGGCTGAGAGGTGTAGCTTGGGGAAAGGTATTTGCTAAAGATATTTCCCAAGCTGCTTTTAAATAAATCAGATGGCACGGAGCGAGGTGAGGACTGGAGGAAGCACCCTGCGTGCTTCGGCGTGTGCTTTGCTAAGACCCCGTTGAGTTTTTACTCCGGTGGATGAAGACAGGACGTCCCGGAGGGGTCTGGTTGATCCACACAGTGAGAACAGGACTTGTGCTAACAAGAGGATGGCATATCACCATAAATCGATTGGTAGGACCAGATCCTGGAGTCCACCTTCATTTCACTGAGGGCACTTTCTCAGGAGGATGTGGTATCTTTATATTTAATTCTCCCTGGTGGGTGTCTCTTGCCTGATGTGGCTGGTCACCTTCTCAACACATGCAAACCTTTACCATGAGCTTTGGGGCTTCACTCTGCCACGTGAGTTACCATGTCCTCTGGTTTTGAACCTGCCTGTGGAGGGTCCCAGATTTCCCTTGGGAGAGGTGGTCAGCAGCCGTTCCCATGTCCAGCCTGGTGGTTAACATGGAAAAGGAGAAGTCAGGTGCTGTGTACGTGAGGGTCTGGGCCAGCCACCGGCTGACCCGGCTGGTTCCTGAAGCGCCGGTGCTCTCAGGATGAAGCTTGGGCTGTTTGTTCTCTTTGCTTTAACGATCCTTCCCCCTCTTCTTTGAAATCCTTTGCATTATTCCTTATAGGAATAAAACAAAAACAAAAAAAAAAAAAAAAAGAATTTGGTTAGTTTGCTTGTTTATTTATTTAGGACTAACCCTTCCCTTCCGCGTTAAGTGGCGCCCGCTTCAGAAGGGGCCACGTGCAAGGGTCTCTGGTGGATCCCACGATGTGGGGGAGACGGAGAAAATGCCTGATTGATTATCAGAAAGGAGCTAAGTGAGATGAAAAATAAGAGTGATGGGATTCATTTTGAAGGGGAACAGGCCTATCTCAGAGACTAAAATGTCATCAATTTTTTATTAAACAGAATCTTTTCAATAGACAAAATGAGCTCTTCTGTCCTCACGCTCTCACGCGTGTTTTCTGCCTGCCAGTGGTGCCTCCCGCGTGGGGAGATTCTGCTTTTCCTCCTTCCCTCCTGGCCCTGACTTTGGCAAGAAGTGCAGGGTAAATGGAGACCTGGACTCTGGATGCCTGGAGGTGTGTTTAAGGCCATTACTGGCCCACCAAGTACTGAAATATGCCTAAAGCTACGGTGATGGCTTCTCTTCAAAGCCCTCTACCCTTTTCCTCTGGAAATGCTTTTTTTGGTCAACGCAAGGGATAGGGCTGGGGGAAGCCAGGTCTGCTCTCCACATCTTCGGAAGAGCTCCTGGGTGACATTAGCCATTGTTTCCTGCTCCTGCCAGTGGCGAATGGGATTTTCTGTCTCTCATCTACGTCTGTTGCCCGCTAATTTAACAAGACCAAGGTCCCTAAGAGAAACTTGGGAATTAAAAAGCTTTTGAGATGTAATTGCTCCTTCCTCCGTGTGTCTTGCTCCCTAGCGTGGCAGAGCTCTGGGGCACCGACAGCTCCTGTGTTACGAATACCCAAATGGGACCTTCCCCCCTCCCCGTGCTCCCGAGCAAGCTCGTCACCTGAAGGATGGAAAGAAGGGTGACGCTGCTCCTGGGAAGGTGGGGGATACTGGGCTGGCACTGGTTCTGCTGGGAGGGGAGTGTAAGAGCAGCAGGAGCTGCTGCTGCACTGGGAAGTGCTCAAGAAAAGCCAGAGGAATGAATGTAAAACGTAAGGACAGGGCTCCCAGTGTCCCGTCCAGATCCTCAAAGAGATGTTGCAGAGATGAACGGATCGGTGCCCACAGCGGAAAAGAAACGCCGGGGGGAGAGGAGTGAGCTACAGCTGGGGAGCGGGCACGGGGAGGGAGGGGCAGGCTGGTGCAGGGGTTTGGCAAAATCCCCTGTCCCCACCCTAGGCCACGTCCTCAGGACGGATTGTGCGCCCCGGTGTTGGTATAAAAGTCCGAGGAGGAAGAACGAATGCCAAGGAAGGGACCCCTGGAGCAGCGCGGGCTGGGGAGCGCCTGGCTCTGCGGGAAATGTCCCGGCGTCCTGGCCAAGGGCAAGCTGGGCATGAGCCACAGGGGCGTGTGGCCAGCAGATCGAGGGCAGAGCTTATCCCCCTCAGCCCTCATTAGACCCTCCGGGACAGGAGAGACATCAAACTGAGATGAGTTTGGTGGAGGACCACCCGGATGGTTGGGAGCTGGGGCAGTGGCTTGCTGAGGAGATGTTAAGGGAGCCGGTCCTGGTCAGCCTGCAGAAGAGCCAGCGTCAGCCGTCTGCTGCCGTCCCGCCGACAGCAGCTTTCTCATACCTCCAGGGAGGTCATCAAGAAGATGGGGCCAGGCTCTTCACAGCAGTGCATGGTGGGAGGACGGGAGGTGGGCATACGATGAAACAAGAGAGGTTCAGACTGGATATGGTCTTAAAGCTCTTTTCCAACCTAAGCAATCCTATAATTCTGTCATATCATTTAAAAAAAAAAAAAAAAAAATCACCACAAGGTTCCCCGGAGAAGTTGGGCAACCGCTCAGCACCTGACTGGATCAAGCCCTGAGGGTCACAGCTGATCCTAACTCAAGCAAGAGTTTGGGCTAGAGACCTCGTGAGGTTCCTTCCAGCCTGAATTATTCCATGATCCCGTGAAGCTGAGCTACCAAGCCCCTCTGCACACCAGTGGCCATGGGGGGGGGGCACGGCTGCTGTACAGCTCTGTGCTTTCAGGAGGGGAGGGGAGCGGGGAACATTTCCTCCGTTAAGAATAATTTGGCTGGGTTTGTTCAGCCGGGAGAAGAGGAGGCTTGGAGGTGATCCCATCACCACGTACCAGTAGTTAAAGGGTAGGGACAAAGATGAAAACTCCCTTTTCACAAGGAGTCCCATGGAGAGGACAAGGGGGAACGGGTACAAGTTGGGGAGATTCCGACTGGACATTGTTCCCCATGAGAACAGTCACCCACTGGAATCATCTCCCCGGGGGGGGATGACTCTGCCACACTGGACACTTTGAAGATGCAGCTGGACAGAGGGCTGGGCCACCTTGTCTAGACGGTGCTCTTGCCCAGAAAGGTTGGATCCTCGAGGTCCCTTCCACCCTGGGATGCCATCATTCCGTGGTCATTTGGAGGCTTGCTGCTGCATCTTGCTGAAGGCTCCCCTCTGCCTCCAGGCAGCCGAGAGGTTTTGGGAACCCGACAGCCGAGAGCGGTGCCACCGGCTGATGCTGGCCAAGCCGCGGGGAGATGGTGAGCGCGGCGGGTTTGTGTCGGAGGTGTGGAGAGAGCAGGAGCCGGGCTCGGGATCCGGCAGGTCGGAGCAGCAGGAGAGCTGACCCTGCAAAGCCAGGCAGAAGGCTGGGAGGAAAGAGGCAGCGAACAGAGGAGGCAGAGGCACGGGAGGCAAAGAGAGGAGGGGATGGAGAAATTGGGGGGGGGGGGGGGGCAGGCAGAAGAAACCAATTTGTTTCCAAACAAGCCAGGAGAAGACTGGCTGAGATTCAGAGCAGCTTTGGGCTCAGCTGGCACCACCACATCACCGGAGATGCTTTAAAAGTCACTTTCCATGTCCTATAAAATATACATATAGTGCAGCTCCCCCACCTTATTTGGCACCACGCTACAACCCGTACAACAACTCCTGCTTCTCCTCCTCGCCTCTGCCTCGCTTCCCGGGGGGATTTCTTTATTTGCAGGTGTAGAAGCAGGTCCCATCACCCCGGCAGCCCGAGCATTGCTCCACGCCCGGCTGAAAGCTTAGAATCATAGAATCACAGAATGTTTTGGGTGGGAAGGGACCCCCAGAGGTCACCCAGCCCAACCCCCTTGCAGGAGCAGGGACACCTTGAACCACATCAGGTTGCTCACAGCCCTGTCCAACCTGGCCTGGAATGGTCCCAGGGATGGGGCCTCCACCCCCTCTCTGGGCAGCCCCTGCCAGGGTTTCACCACCCTCACTGGAAAGAATTTCTTCCTTAGATCCAGTCTAAACCTGGCATCTCAACGGGCGGCTGTGCCCCGGCTGGTGCCCCCCAGTCCCTCCTACCCGGCTGGGCAGAAGGTGGCCGATGCGGTAAAAAAACAAAAAGGGCAATGGGCACAAACTGAGACATAAGAGGTTTCACAGAATCATAGAATCCCTTTGGTTGGAAAAGCCCTTTAAGATCGAGTCCAACCTTTAACCTCACCCTGCCATCCCACCACTAAACCCTGTCCCTCAGCACCTCATCCATCCTTCTTTTAAATCCCCTCAGGGATGGGGACTCGACCCCTTCCCTGGGCAGCCCCTTCCAGAGCCTGACAGCCCTTTGGGGAAGAAGTTTTTCCAAATGTCCAACCTAAACCTGCCCTGGTGCAACTTCAGACCATTCCCCCTCGTCCCATCACCCGTTACCAGGGAGAAGAGGCCGACACCCCCCCCCCCCCCCCCCCCCC